>PNEQ01013485.1:0-62255 GCA_003012365.1 Medauroidea extradentata
TTCGAGCTCTATCGACGTTTCTTCGGAAACACATTTCACCTCTTTTCACCCACTTAGAGGTCGAATTTCGAAAAATCCCGTCTTAGTGCTCGCCTACGACCTGAGGGGAACCCCCACAAAAAATTTCACGATTCTAGGTCCAGTGGTTTGGGCTGCAGTTTGATATGTCAGTCAGTCAGTCAGTCAATCAGTCAGCTTTAATTTATATATATATATATATATATATATATATATATATATATATATATATATATATATATATATATATATATATATGTGTGTGTGTGTGTGTGTGTGTATGTGTGTGTGTGTGTGTACACAAACCAGCAGGTTTCCGCTGCTTCGTTTGCGGGGTTTTCAATTTAATGCGATACCTAGTATTTCTGAAACAAAAAGGTTTCAAAATAATTAAAAATGGGGCAAATTTATGTTAAGTGTAAATAATGCGTGGTTTATAAAAATTTAGAAAAAGAAAAGTGTCCTTATTTTTTTTGTCCTGTTTTGCTTCTATTCCATTTTGCCTCCCACCTCTCCAAAAGTATAATTTGTTTTAGTAGAAACCTTCGGCAGCACACACACACAACTCACTTACATTAATTTTTTCACAAAAGTACATTTTTTTGGGTACCCCGTTTCGCGCCTATGCCCATTTTGACCCCCTTCTCGTATAGTTAGTTTTTTTTCTGCTGAAAACATTGCTGAAGCATGCACAAGCTACCAACGTTTTTTGCTTGTTCCCCTAAGAGTTTGTGTGTCCCATTTTGGCTCTCTTCTCCGCTCTGTCCCCACACCCTGCCCCCCCCCCCCACCAAAATTGGTAAAAATCTTCGCGGGCGTACGCTCAACTTACAAAGTTGATGTAATTTTTTACTAAATTATTTTAGTATCCTTTGTGTCCGTCTACCTCATTTTGCCTCTCCCACCAAATTTTTGTTGAAAATTCGTCGCAATCGTATGTCTAGTACTAAACCGAATAGAAGACGAACGAACAAACTATAATCTTAATATATACAATGCAGTGTCCAGACTTACAAACTCACTCACTCACTCACGCACAGCCCAAACCGCTGGACCTAGAACCATGGCATTTTGAGGGAAGCTTCCCCTTGCCACGTAGGCATCCTCAAAGAACGGATTTTTCGAAATTCGATACTTAAGGAGGTGAAAAGGGATGAAAAGGGGTGAAATATGTTTTCAACGAATCCCTGTTATCTCATTAACGGGAAAAACTTTCATAAATTTTTTAACTTCAAAATATTGCCTAAATAAATTCATATTTGCGAATTTGTAGATTATGTGACATTCGAAATTTAAGGGGGTGAAAAGCCGTCAAATGTGTTTTTCACTAACCCGTGATTTCTCCTAAACCATTACAGATACTGAGGTTTTATTTTTAAAATGCTTAAATAAGTATCTTAAATGGTATTTTTAGAATTTTTTTGAAATTCGTCCTTGAAAGTTCTTAAAAAATATAAGTTCTTTTTAATTTCACTTATTTCCTAAACCAGAGGTAATATTGAAATGGTTTTGTTTTAAAATAAATCTTACATAAATACAAAAAAAAAAAAAAGAAATTTCAGGATTTTTCGAAATTCATCCTTGAAAGCTGTTTAAAAAATATGTTTTTTTTTTTTAATTAAATCATCTGTACCGCTTATACCCGTTGAGATATCGAAATAAATTTTCGATAAGAGTGAAGCTTATGTAAATATCTAGAAACCGAATTTAGGATTTTATGAATTCTGAAAATTAAGCAGTAAAATGTTACAGTCTCCCGAAAAAATAGAATGATCATAGAGAAATAATTCAACAGTTCTCGCAAACCTTCTCATAAATAAATCCTCTTTGGACTGTAGCCTGTACATACGGAAGAATTTTCACGGCCTGCATTTAAGCATTCACTCAGTTATTGTATAAAATTTGTGGTGTGGGAGGGGTGGGATTACGGGTTCGTATCCCGTACAAGACTTTGCAATGGGAATTACTATGGCATCATACGAGCTTAATGCGCGTGCTGTTTACACTGAGCTAAGACAGTTTATAATTCACTGTTTCTCAGTACTACAGCTATTAAATGCCTTCATCGCATATTTTATCCAGATTTACTGTTCACATTGCATAATTTAAAGCGGGCAAAGCTGCAGCCGGGCAGCTATTTTATAGAGAAATAAAGATGAATTAAAAACAAATGTGTTCTGCAGTTAAAGTACGCTCAGCGAAGTGGACTGAATAAAGCTGTTTGTATTGGTTGTTTTTAAGATATACAGAGAATATTGCAACGCCATTAATTAATACGCAATTAAACGTTAGTTACTCTTTTCTACAGAACACGCGGGCGAAACCGCAAAGGGACAGCTAGTTTATATTATATAGGTTAGCAGTCCGCCCGCGGCATTGCTGTGTTTGTTACTGGTAATAGCGTATATTTATTCAATTGAACCGCCTCTTGTTAGGTCACTATGTGGTAGAATAACCAAGCTGAAAGTTGAGCTTACTGTGCAGCAGGATAAGTAGATATACCTAAAATCTCTCCTATGTCTATCCATGATACTCATAATTACTGCACAAGTTATAGAAAAAACGAATAGGTGAGAATATGCACATTGTCTACGAGCTAGGAAAGTTCTGTTGGAATATTGAGAGCCAGAAGTTTATTTGGTTTTGTCTGTTTCTTCTATCTACAGTAAGTAAAAAATATTGGTCACATGTTCTGAATGGTGTTCAATATTTTATAAATTGCAGTTTTTAATAACATTTAAATAACAATAAAATATTTCTATTTTAATTTACAATACATCTGCTATAGTTATTTTTGTGCGCTGATATACATTATTTGTTATTTAGACAAGGTAAGATTAAAATAAGTAACAGCAATAATAAAAACCACATTTTATAGTGTTTTTTTTTTTTTTAAGTTTTAAACCACATTTTAAAACTAATACAATGTGCGAGTGTATTTATGCATTATAAAACATATCACACACTGCATTTTTTATAACAGCCCATTGATTTCACTGTTGTTTGAATGTTTAGATATTGAGTCATCTGGCAGTTACAAAATAGAGGGCAAGGGCAATTTAACAAATGTTCTTGCACAGTTTTGGAATATACTGGGCGACACACTAGTTATGCAAGGAAAAGCAATTTGCTGCACTTGTCAATACTTCCCATGATTTACCATTTCTTTATATGTTTGTACACTGATTTTTCTCTTGAAATTTACAAAATGGACAACAGGGTATCTTAGTAACCCTGCAAGGTCACTTCTGAAATGTGCAGGGTGACACAAATTCAGTAGGTTTTAAATACTCTGTAGGTATGATCGGCTTAAGAGCTCCACATTATTCTGTGTAACCACATAATAAAGGGTCCAGCAACACACATGCATTTCCATTCAGCACATTTATACATATGTAGCACTGATAATAAGCAAGCTTGATATGGAAGATCACTGTTGAGGAAGGTGGACACAGTTGAGGAAAATTGATAATCTTTGCTTTTTGGTACTGTTCATAACTTACTTCATCACACTTTATTTCTGATGAACAAAGGACTGTAGCGATAAAATTTTCAACTTTTTAAACAATTTCTTCGTCAAGGAGAGTAACACCAAAATTCATCGAAAGTTTTTCTGAGGAAACTGCTGTTGAAAGTGCCTTATGTTTCGTGCCTATTTAGCTTGTTGTGTCTCAGCCTGCTAAAATGTGTGCAGCAGGTAACATGGATAAAAGAGTGTAGTCCATATTTTTCATCATTTTGTGAAGAGGTATGTACACAACAGATGCTTGTGTATCCCTGATTATCCACAGTTCTTTATGACCACTTACATGAAAATATACTTTAAAATGGTAAAGTGCGGAGACCATGACATCCGTGTCAGCTGATGCAATCGTGATTCTTTCAGCAGAACTACTTTCAACGATGTTTTCTATGTGCTTTATCATCCTAGCATTAACTTCTTCACATGGACTATATAATGATGGTACCAAACTTACTGAAGCAGCAATTAGCTTCAAGCATATTTTTTGGGTCTGTTTGTGACCTCCAAAATACAAAGTATCTTCTGTTTCTCCTTGATTTATAATCCAATCAATAAACATTTCTTGAAAAACTCTTTTGTTATAGCTAAAACTGCAGAATGTAACCATGTTGACAGGAAGTGGTGTACTTAAGCTGTTGGATTAATTTCAGTAGGATATAATTTTGTCCTTCTTACTCGTTCCTAATATTTTATGCCCCTTTCTTGATACAAATCAAAGACAATTCAATACGTTGGCAGTCTTCCGAAATTTTCAAGTACTTTTCTCACAAGAAGTCAAAGTAATCTCGAAATGTTTTATACAACAACCGATTGACAAACATTCTTCGTGCATATGCCATGAAGTCTATCACTACTGCTGTTCTCTCCTGTGATGTTGTCGTATTAGTAATTAAATCATCCTTAGTTAAAATTTGCTTTTAAAGTTCTTTGCTGAGCTGTGGTTTTTTTTTTCTTCAAAATCCATGTTTGGAAGTAAAATATAAGCTAAATGTCTGTTCATACTTAAATTATATGTCTGTAGCCAAACCTCGAGAATGTCCTTCTTCTATGCATCGAAGTGCATCACTTGATTCCTGAAGTACGGATTGTGTTGCTGTTTTGTTTTTCTTCTTCTTGGGGAATTCCTTATGTATAGGAACATGGATGTCTTTGGTCTTCTGAGTGAGCCTTTCGTTAACAAATTGTTTGTAGCTTCTGTCATCTTTTTCTTGTACTTGTAATAAGTAATCAGCCATTACTGGCTCAGCAACAGTTCCAGTTATGAGGTTTGAGATTTCACAGCAGTTATTTTTGACGAACGGATTTTCTCGATGAGTCATAAATGATAACATTCAAGTTATACTTTGTATATCTTGTATTGTTAGTGACTTTGCGTACTCATGATGAAACGCGAACTCATCATCTTCATCTACACCACAGAAGGTTCTAAGATAACAAATAAAGCTTTCTTTTTCATGTTAAATAAGATAGTTCCTTGCAACTGCTTCTTTCCTTCTTGTAATACCAGTTATGCCCTCGGATCATTTTTCTGGTTTGTTGTAATGTTGCTGGAGAGCTTGGTTCAACGCAACACAACTGAATTTGTTTCCAGTATGCTGAACTGTGAAGTAATGGTTCTTGAAGTCATTATATATGAAAGGATATTCTTCTTCCTACTTCAAGCAATCGTTGTAATATAGTGAGCACCGTCATGCATAATTTGTTCTATCAAAAGAGAAGAAAAAAGACAAACAGTCTCTTACACTGCATACATGCAGGTTCCAGTTGTTTTCTCTGTCTGCTCAAATTAGATCTCGAAGAAGAGGTGCCTTAGTAGAGACAAACTGATCCCAATAACAAAATAGCCCACTTTTCTGCTTTCCTTCTCTAAATTTCTCACAATCATGTTATAGTTCATTCAAGTTTTCGATTGCAGCAGTGGTTTTGTTCAACAGATATTGCTGTTCTTCTACTGCTTGCTGTAAACGTCTTGTAATTTAAAACAGTTCCATGTACTTAGTTTTATAGTTCTGTTGCACGAATGCTCGCCACTGAAGTGTTTTCATTACTACACAAAGCATACCAATGGCTCTAACTCCCCTAGCATAGTGGTTACCTTTTGAAGTACTTTCAGCAGAGTGTGAGCCCATTGCTTCAACTTTAACAAGGAGTTCTAATGCTCACTATCGTTAAGATACAGCCGAATACATGATAGCACCACTGTTTAATTAAGAAATTTTTAACGCACAAATAATCAAGTTTTTTTTGTCCACCAATACAATAATTAACAAAACAAAAACGTGCTGCTTTCATTGGTACCAACACCCCTTCAGACCTAGAAATTTCAAACATTATAAATAAACTCAGTCTGAAACATGTCACTATTTAGAATGTACAATTGACACTAAACATCCCGCCCATCTTGAAATATTTAATTTCAACTAGTTTATTGGTAATTGGGCTCAATTTAACAACTGATCCAGTTATAAGTACTGCTGAGATAAGAACCTGGGCCACGGGAACTACACCATCAGGGCCAGGAAATGTCTTCTCAACTCTACCGAGTCGCCAGCTCATAGATGGCGTGTGAGGTTCCCGAATGAGCATCAGTGCGCCTACTTGCAGGTTGGGTGTGTCGTTGGTCCACTTGTTCTGCACCTGCAGCATATGCAAATAGTTCTTGTGCCACCGTGCTCAGAAAGATTGGTGAAGCTGCTGAAGAAGAGTCCACCTAAAGAGCCGATTTACTGGAACAGCAGTCACATCTTCTTCTGGGAAAACCTGAGGTAAGCTTAGCGAATCCTATGGCGTCCAGAGGAATCCGAACCAGTATAAGAATATCGCTTGAAAATCACAACTTATGAAGTAGCATCGGCACCATTCCTGGCTTTCTGTACGCTGCAACAACTTGTGAAGGATGAAAGTCATAACTTCCTCCTTGAAGCTGAATGTCTTTATACTCATTATGTTTTAGCACTTGTCTATACACTTGTTGAATGTCAACATTGAACACAATATGATACAAACGAAACCATATAATTGAACCACTTATTTCACGCTGCAGCTTTCAGCCTGGCAGTAGAACATCATTCAGTGAGACACCTGATGACGTTTTCGCTGAAACATCGAATACGACTCGAAGTTTGGTAGTTGTACTGTCAGGCTTCAAGACACAGTGATGGGGAACGTAGGCCTACACACCTGAAGAACACACTGTTGCACTTTCAGATATTTTTTCCATGTGGCCTGTATTGATATAATCTGTCATAAAATCAGAATACACCAGTTTCAGCTCAGGAGTTCTGTGAAATCTGTTTTCAAGTCCGTGAAAGTGAGTAAGAGCTTGAAGTCTTGAGCCACCTAACTCTGGTCTTGTTGATGTAAATGGGAGACACTTGACACCTGCCATATTGAGTCTTCTGATGAGTGTGTGCAAACATTTCTTCACATTGTTTTTCATATAGAGTAAGCTGAGAAGCCATCGGTACTTCCTCTAACTCCCAAATCATTTTCACGATCTCATCAAGTGATGATGTTGCGTGAAGGCAAGTAAATGCTTGTGATGATTGTTCCGTAGGCTTGGAGTTCATGCTACCCATTACAAGCCACCCAAACAATGATTTCATGGCCACAGGTGATCCACGACATCCATCAAGATGAGACCCTGTCAGTGCCAATAGGGAAAATTGCTGCTTCAATTAGCATAGCAATAGAGCGATGAGTTCCAAAGTTAGGATCTGCAAGTCGAAGGTAATCCAAATGTTCCCACTGATTGCTTGATAAACTAGTGTTAGGTACCATGCCACTAATTTTATTCAACACTAGGTACTCTTCTCCAAATTGGTGAGCAGTGTCATCAATTGGCTGGATTTGGCATGTAGCAATGCCCTTTGATATCGGTCACAGATAGACCTGATAAACCCTGTACCATTCTTGAATATTTTCGCCTGGGCAACCCCAGTTTTTGAAAACCACTACTAGTAAAAAATCTGCTTGGTTGCCTGAATCTAAAAGTACTCTAATGGGGTGAATCTTTCCAAGTCTGTCTTTTATCATCACAATAACTGTTGCCAGTAAAACAAATGATGTACCTGCGGTACCTGTAAGGGTTGCCGCAGGATTCAATGTACACACTGTTGTTTCAGTATTGTCTATTCTTGTGGGGCCTGACATGCCTTTAGTGTTGGGATGATTGTTCTTTTCAAAATGTAATAATGCATGATGCCTCAGGTTACATTGCGGCAGTTTGTCTGTGAAGGACATTTCTTCAATCTATTAGAGGTCCTAAGGCAGTTGATACACACATTTTTATCCTTTACCATCTCAAACCTTTGTCTTGGTGAAAGATCAGAAAACTGGGAGCATTTTGACGATATGTGAAAGTCTTGACGCAGTACACACTTGGACAACTCCTCAACTGCACTTGCGACCGATTGTTGTGTGACATGTGTGCGAACAAATTTCTGTGAGCCCTTTCTCTGCCTTCTGGACATAGATTCCACCATAAGTTGATATCCTTCGATGAAAGTGATGACTTGTGTGAGTGAAGACAATGTTGTCGGATCCACAATCGAGAGCTCCCATTCTTTTCTCACACTCAAATCCAATTTCCCTTCGAACAGTTGTAACAGTAGCGGGTCCCATGTTTCTACAGATGCGTTCAACACCTTTAATGCAACAGTCTGTTGTTGAGTTGTAGCCGACAACTGTGTCAGACTAGTAGGGTTATTAGCGGTTATGTGATGTGCAGCTACAAGTGCATTTATGTGATGTGACACAATAAGGTGCTTATTATAATAATATGTACATAATAAAGTCCATGCTACCTCAAAGTTTTCGGGGGTTAGTGTAAGTGACTGTATTAACGACAATGGTTCACCCACTACTGATAACTTTAGATAGGAGAGCTTCTCCACATTACTTAACGAGCAATCTTGTACAACTAGAGTATACAATAAATTTGCAAAATTCTGCCACTGCCCAATTTCACATCTGAATGTTGGCAACTATATTACAGGGAGAATTACCTTATAAGTAGATGCTGTTGTTGAATGTTTTTTTTTTCACAACTACTTGAGATAAAGAATCGGCAATAGCAATTGTTTTATAATTCAATTCGTCAAAATCCTCCAGATGTTTGCCATGAGTATCTACATCAAAATCGCCAATACCAGCTGCAGCTGCTAAAATTGTTAAATGGTCGTCGTCAAAACCTCTGCAGATGTTTTCCAGCTCTCGGCATGCTACGCGGAACAACTAAACTTGTGTAGGGTCTGCGAGAGCTTTTGCGGCTCGTTGCATACGATTTTCGGCACGATCTAATCGTAAACGAGCCACTATTATTTTTTAAGACTTATTATTATTGTTCATTATGAAACGCCACAAACAGTAAAATTAACAAAGCCCCCAGATCATTGACTTAGACGCACAAACATAAAACAGCAAAAAACAACCAGCACAACCTTAAATCTTCACTTATTGGTTACGTTTTAACGAGTTGTTTACGAAGCACAACACCAATGTTAATACAATCATAACTCTATTTTCACCAAATTGTGGTTCTGGATATATATTTTTTCCTTAGACAGTGTTTTGAACAAACGACTTCAATGATTGACAATATTTTCAAAATGTGGCCTTTGTTTACTTCTTTTACGATTCGCTTTGTACACCCAGTACGCGGAAGCGCGAACACGTCGATGCGAATACCAGTCGCGAACGGAAACTGACACACGGAATGAAAATAGAAACAAATTCTGTACTTTCCGTGGTACTATCCGGCCTCTGGAAGACCAAAATGTTTAATTAAGAAATTTGTAAAGCACAATTAATCAGGTTTTTTTGTCTATCAATACATTAATCAACAACAACAAAACAAAAGCGTGCCACTGTCATTGGTACCAACACCACTTCAGACCTAGATATTTCAAACATTATAAATAAACACAGTCTGATACGTATCACTACAAATAATGTACAAATGTCAGTAAACTAAAAAACACTTTTTGGAGATGAAATCCTCCAAGACCAAAAAATATGTTGGAAAACTTTTCTGGCTGAAGAAGCAAGATTTCTTTTGATATGTAGTATTTGCCTTCATCGCACCATAATGAGCCCTCTTGAAGGTTCAACTGTTTCAGAATGTCTTTGAAAGTATACATTGTTGTTTAGATTGAATCATACTGAGTTGCAGGATATGGCAAGATTGGGATGAATCCTGTAACTGTAATATGACATGGATGCTTATACAATGCATACATAAAATCATTTCTGGATGGAATCTTAACTTCTTCAGGAAAATCTGAGATACATTTCTTAAGAAATATGGATAGAAACCACACAATATCCAGATTTTGGCTTCCTAGTTTTAATCTCGTTGGCTTTGTTCAAGTCACTGCTTGAAGCGAAGGTACTAGGAACAGTGCATCTTTGATAAGTTTTTCGATTTTAGTTAGATACCAAATATATTTGTATAGTTCTCTGGACCATTCAGATCTTCACTGAAACATCAAGTTGGTTGCCCTTAATCTGTTGATCTCGGAACAAGACCAATACTGTGTTATGTGTCCCATGTGTGCCTGACATGGTAGCTTCTTCTCTGTCAAAATTGTCCATAACACCACGAACTGGAATGTCAGATTATGTTGAAAAGGGAATTGGAACACAGTGGCCTTCAGCTCTGAGGATATTTCTGTTTGCTAGCATTTGGTCTTGACGAAGTACGTCATCATAACTGCAACAGTGTCCTTGACGATTGAACATAGTGATAAGAATTTTTGATCTACTTAAGTTGTGTATTCTCTGAGCATTGGCGATACGGAGTGGTATTTTTTTTCAAGCCATTTTGAATGAAGAAATAAGTTATCTGGAACAGAGTATCACACCTTCATTCAGGATTATTTGATTTGCCAAATTAAGGTACTAGTAATTGTAGGAACCTTTCCCACTGCTTTAGTTGTGACTCTTCGACCTCAAATTCAGACTTTTTTTAGGTAAGCTGTGTCACCAAACTTACCACATAATTGAAAGTCATAACTTTTCGCTTCTTCACGAAGTATCTTAGCATATGTTGTAATTACATCAATTGATCGTATTTTAATCACTATATCACCATAATCAATATTTGATGGATAAACATGTTGAGATAGTGCTTTTCCTTTGGGTACGAAAAACATATACTACCTCCATACACATCTATTATTATGGATTTTATTTCACTGTTCGTTGCAGTTTTAGTTGATTTTAGGAGCATAAATTCATCCCGAAGATCGGAAAGTGCGTAACCTTTAGTGTCAAATTTTACTCTCTCAACAAAATATTTTAGAATACCTTTCTCATCGTTTGGCACCTAAATATTTTCAGATAATCTAGAGGTTCTGAGCTTGCTTATAAATGGTTTCATGCAATTGTTATGGTACATAATACCTGCAGCAAACACACTTGATATGTCATTTAAAGTACACGTTCTTTCAAAAACTTCATATTTAAGTATAGTTGTTGCATCTAGAAATTCCCGTGCTCTTCCAGGTTCGCAGATACAAAAAAGTTGTGTTTCTTTAGTATGTTTGAAATGGTTGCATATTATACATACTTTTGACTGCAGTGCAAATCCACTTAATCTGGGTGTACATTTTCTTTCTTCTGGATTGTTAGTGTCTTTTGACGTACCTTGTGATGATTCTTGCTCTGAAGCTTGCACTGTTCTTTTCGACCTCAGAATGTAAGGTCTGTAGCATGTCATATGGTAAAAAAAGTTTCTTCTGTTTCCCAAGTCACACCTTCACTTATCAATTTGCTTGCTTCTTTCACTTGCTGATGACAAGAGCATGTTCCGTACAGCTTTTCTCGACCCTGGGATTTGCATAAAACACAAAGTTCAGCAGACACTTTTCTTTTCTTCTTTGAAGGAGACAGTTGGAGCTCCGCAGTGTTTATTCCCGTTATTTTATTTGCTGTTGTCAGTTACCTGAAACAAAAGGGGAATACAATTAAAATTAACACAAGTAGCTAGTCGATATATATTTTACAGTGACTTTCAAGAAATATGTATTTCTAGAACGTGTTACAAACTTCCTGATGATGTTATTAATGTCAGCATACCTGAAAAGATTGAAAATAGTGAACAGTAACACTGAATTTATCATGACAGATTAACGAAGAAAAATAGGTTATGGTTTTTAAGTCGTTCCATTTTTTTAAAACGACCACAATTTTTTGTTAACTATAATTTGAAGTAACTGTCAAAACAAACAGAATCTCTGGCTCTCAATATTCCAACAGAACATTCCAAGCTGCTACATTAACATTCTGTAGGTAAGCAGTATTCATGGTTTAATGACTGATTTATCTCGCGCACGAACATTGACGACTGTGTCTTCAATACGTACGTTTGAAGTTCATTAAAAATAAATAAAATATTCCGTCACTGGGTACATACAGGTTGAATACCCTAATGTAACGACATAACTGCAGAACGTAAACTTCTCTATAAAATAATATTATATGGTTGTACTTTCTTTTTCGCTTTGTCTCTTCGAAAGGTTTACTAAGACTACGTCCGAATACCCACACCCGGGTATTTGGGAATTATTTTCTCAGTATAAAATATAAGATAATTGTTTTTCGTAATTACATACGCGTCATTCTGAAACAAAAAAATATCTCAATATCTTAACTGGTTAGGTAGATATCATGAGGTAGAAGAAAGCAAATATTACATCATTTTACCTCTTCTACTATCGAATTTCGCAAAATCTTACCATCACAGGTTGAATATTTGTGTAAGGCAAATATCACGACGATAACCCATTGTGTCAAAGCGTGGTTGACGATTGAGTTTTTTTTATTCCTCTACAGCCCTATGTATTCGGATTTTAAAAATTTCTGAAATCTTTTTACGAGCATAAAACGGAAATCAACTATACTTTGGCGGGTTCGATAGCACTCGTAGATTTATGTAAAGCATATGCAGTGTTTTCACCCCTTTAGGATTCGAATTTCGAAAATAATAAACTATAGACAATTATGGCTGTTGTGTTGGGGTCTTATTTAAGTGGAAACCGTGACGATAGCATGATGATTTAAAAATATGTAGACGATTATTTGAAAACACCCTACATCCCGTTTCATAACTTTTCACATTATTAAGTGTTGAATTTCGAAAAACAAAAAACTGCATTGCAAGTATTAAGTAGCCTAAGCATTAATCTTAAGCAAAAAATCGCGTCAATATCTAAAAATTCAGGGAGCTACAAAAATTTAGATATCGAATCGAAAATATATGTTACCTCTTTTTCCATCTTTAGAGTCGGATTCGGAAATATCATAATAAATATTTCGGTATTGACGTAAATTATATCCTTAAGCAAACAGCACTTCCATATCTCGACTGTTTCGATAGTTATGGAAGAATAATTGAAAACATATTTAACGTATTTTCACCCCCTTAATTAAAGACTTTCGAAATGTCTTCAAGTCCTGTGTTATACATTTCTGTACGTATAAAATTGAAGTAAAAATTTTGACGGTAGCCCATTGGGTTCCAACTGTACAGACAATTAATCAAAAATAAATCCCCCCCCCTTTTTTTTTTGGAGTCGAACTTCACAAAATAAAAAGTGCTTTTTGGGTAATTGCATCAGCATCATTTTGAAGGAACAGCAACTCTGTATCTCGAAGGGTTAGATAGACACAGATAATTATTTGGGAATGAATTTCAGGTCGTTTGATCTCCTTAAAGGCTGAATTTCGAAAAACCCTTAGCTTTGCTAATACACTTTTTTATGGTTGACTTATTTAAGAAAAATCACGACGATGGACCGTCGGGTTAGAGCTATATAGACGAATCTATATATACATATTTAACCCCTTTTCACCACTTCAGGGAACGAATTTCGAAAAATTTGTTCTTGGTGCTCGCCTACAACCTAAAGGAAATTTACACAGAAAACGTCACATTTCTAGGTCCAACGGTTTGGGATGCACTTTGATATGCCAGTCAGTCAGGGTTCTCTTCTATACATAGAGATGTGGATGAATAACTACAAAAGATAAATTAATATACGTTTACTTTCCAACACTAGTATAATTCCGTGTAAACGTCCGCTTGTTCTTCGAATGGTGTTCTGTCTATCGCAAATATCCGTATGCTGCTAATTTTGTCTTTTGTTTTCGGTTTGGTTTGTATAGTTCATTATATTTCCTTAGTAAATGTACAAGCCGGTCAGGTGAGTTCTTTTTTTTAGACGTATGTAAAGAAATGCTTAGTTTTTCTCTGAGATGGGCATTTGGTAATTCAGTCTACCACGTGACACATAAATATTGAATCTAAGGCATGAAAATATTATTTTTTAATAATTTTTTGAAATTTTAAAATTATATGTTTTGCTTTACTTCCTAAATTTTGGGTGTAGGTAACAACTGTTTTTATATGTGTATGGTTGTATGTATGTGTGTGTATATATATACATATATATATATAAAATATGTTAATATTTTCTGTCTATATATATACACACACAAATAATATGTTAATATTTTCTTTCTAGACAACGTTTGGTTTCGTGTACATCCAGGCTTTTGGTTTGAATAGTTAAACTTTTTCTAATTTATTTAGTAAATTTTGCAATTGGTAAGAGGTTAAATATATCCGGTAAATGCTTAATTGTTACCGTTCTGATACGTTACTTCATTCCAATACACAAATTTAGTGTCAGTCTTTCTAAAACCGTCATTTGGTTGCTAGATACGGTATCGACACCACTCTCTTCAAAGCTGCGTTGCATACAAAGTAATGGCTAGTAAACGGTAACATGTGAGACAAATTAAATTAAGAAACTTGAGATAGAGAGAATGAAAGAAGGAAAACGAACGATTAAGAAAGCGGAAATGGGGAAGGGGAAGATAAAAATTAAGCTGAATTGCGTGTCTTTGGTTTTTAGGGATATCTTAAAATGCACTATTTTTAAAAGTTGTGGTGAGTTTGAAATACTATTTTAAGGAATACCCTGAACCAACAGCATCATAGGTAACAGTAGACATTATATTACATATTTTCTAAGGTTGCAGAATATAAGAACATGCATTGTCACTGGCGAGCTCTCAGTTATTAGCTGGCTGGTTTGTTAAAAGTAACGTTGCAGAAGGAAATAGTTACGATGTTACACTGGTATGATAAAGTTCATAAATTCTGGTTTGAACGTTCAGTTGTTTTTAAATAGTCTGTATTATAACATAACTCTGTGCGCATGAAATAGAATATGTGCTTGTAGCTTGAAATCACTTTTATAAGTTTTTTATATTACGGGATAAAAACACCTCGAGAAGGCGAACGCGGCTAGTCGGGCTAGAGTTTTGCATCAACGTGTCGTAATGTGTAAACGAGGATAGCGTTTACAAACTTGTCAGAAGAAAGTGCTAATCAGTGTATTTAACGCTAAGTGTACGCGGTGTAGTTAGTGTTCCCGCGGGTAAATTTGAGCAAAGGCGTCTGACATCACTTCAGAGAAGCGTGGCATTGACGACAGTTAGCTCGCGAAATTCGTAATGACGGCTCGGCGGCTCGATGCACAGTCAGTGCCGTTCAAACGCGCGAAAATACTGAATGATACAAGCTGCGACCTTGGAATGGATAAAGAGTACGTAACCGTTCCACGTACTGTCCTAACACCAACGTTCAGCAAGTGGAATTTTTTTCCAACCATAGTTGAACAGAGAGAATGTTCCATAGATGTCGCTCCTCAAGGAGTGAAAGGTTGGTAGCTCCTGCTCAATATTTGAGGAAACAATTTATGAATGCTTGGTACGTATGGAAGTTGAGAGACTCATTGTGTAGGAGGATGAGCTCCATAAATTGTCGAAAAAAATATTTGTCCTGCCTCCGCTTCCTTTTGATGTAGCGTATTCAAGTTGTTTATCTGAATACCTTATGCTGTAAGAATATTTTTCAACGTAAATTTTATTTATAGAAAAAAATCCAGTGTTTCGCACCGTTTGAACGACAGCGCACTATAATGCAACAGTAACACATAGGACACGCATTCGGAAGGACGCGGCACCGAAAATCCTGATTTCGATTTGCCATCATGATTTCCCGTAATCACTTCAGGTGAATGCTGGGATAGCTATATAATAATACCACTTGTGTCTCTGTTATAATCCTTGTGTAACGTTGTGTGACACCGTTTCTAAGGTTCTCAGTTTGACAGGACGTTAAGCTTACTTATTCATTCCTTCATTCATTACATGAATGAATGAGTATACATAAATATAGCTTCGATGGCTTTCTCTTGTTGTACATTTGTAGAAAGAATCGTTGCTTTCTCTCTTCCCGTGACCTGGCATCTAGATGAACCTGTTTCAGTCTGTAGGTGTTAAAACTGTTCAATTTCTGTATTAGAGTACAAGCATCATAAGTGTTTTGAAGTCATAGTATTCCTATGACCTTTAGCTTGTAAGAAAGCTTCTGAAAGAACCTGACGTTATTATTTTTGTTAGACAGAAACTGACCTTGCACCACAAGGATTACTGTATTTTCATTAAAATGTTTAAGTCAAGAGAGATCTTCATACATTTCCATCGATAAAGTTCAGCCAATTTAGTATATGTTTATGATGCGTCAGTGTAAACAATTTTTCAACGTTTGTAATAACGTATCTCTCACCTGATGAAGCAGATGTAGTCTGCGAAATGTTGTGACCGCGCATCCGCGGAGAAATGTGTTCGTCCTATGTGTGTGTGTGTGTGTGTGTGTGTTTCTATCTGCGAGTACCATCCTGTGAGTACTTGTGCACAATTCTTTCTGTTTTAATTGTAATTAAAGTGCAATTTTGACAGTTTGGTTTTAATAATTCTTGGATTTCATAACTTGTATCTGTTTAATACTTTTCGCTATAGTGTATTGGTTGATATAGACATTTAGCATGAAATAACTATATTTAGAGTTGGTAACGTAAAAAAAAAAATAGGACTGAAGAAATTCATGTGTAGTTCACGTCAATGAAGGCCTATGACTACCTGCATAAATCACTTGCTGAACCCTAGCTAGACAAATGTCATATGTCCTGTTAAAACAGCATTATATATACGTATGTTTTTAGCCCAATTATAATTGCACAGTTCGAAAATTATTCGACTATACCGTTGTATATCTGAATTGAATAAAGGTGGCTGAATATATCGTTCCTGATAAATGGTTCTTGCTTATTTCGTGATTTTATTACTACGAAAGCCATTATAATATTTACTCGAGAATTATGTGATGGTAAACAATATATGAGGGAAAAAAATTAACAAAATATTGTTTCCAGCATTTTTTTCTTTCAAAGAAAAAATCATTCAAAATTTCTAACTTTAATTAAATGTCGCTGATTAATTATGCTACTGCTAACGCTAGTAAAAATCAATTTGATTCCATGAGAACAAATTCTCATTTTTCATCAAATGTAGTTGGAGAGGAAAAACTGTCACACGTAGTTTTACTACTGTCTCATCTGCTTTCACTCGCGAGAAAGTATTTATGCAGCTACGTGATAGGTGAGCCAGTGTATGGTTTCAGAGGAAGCCTTATTTTCATTATAACACTGGACTTGTATGAATATGTGCGTACGTACTATAGAAAGGAACTTTAACGTAGCGCTAGTGATACAGTATGCGTTGTGATGGTATGAATTCCCCGTATTCTTTCAACCAGGCACGTTGTAAGACAGATTTGGTTCTGCGTTCAAAGCCTGAATACATTTCTCTTTAGATGACATTCGCATAAACGAAAATGACATAGTGCTGTCGCTTTATAAGCGAGATGCAAATCAGTAACTGGAATTTCAAAGTAAATGTAGGAATGCTGTAATTGTTTTGCCTGCACACGTGTTCACTTTGTATTTTATGTGGAAGGTAACACTACATTACCAAACAGTTTTTTTTTCATTGGCATTGGCTTATTTGAAAATACTTGACCTGCCTGGTAGAATGTCATGTCTGCGAAGTAGAAGTTATATTTCGACTTTAATATCACAGAGATGGACAAAATATTTTCACGACCACGATTGCGACGTTAAACGCGAAGGCCTAATTATTACAAACAAGAAAGCGCTGTAGCACTAAGTCCAAACTTCTTTGCTTGTTTTTTCATCACGTCTTCCTTTACGTTATTTGTGAAGTTCAAGATGTGAATGGAAAACGTTACGAAAGTTCGTAGATTATGTCGTTAAAATCTTTATACATTTAATAATGTCACGCAATGTCTCTAACGGCTCAGTATAAATCTGGATTTAAAGTAATTACATACGTCGCAGACATAGTCAGCATTATTGATTTTCGATGCATCATTAATAAGGAAATTATTTTCCACCGGAAATATTCTACGTAAAATTTGTAGAAGAATTCTGGCATATGAGAAACCTATTCTTTTTTACTTATGTTCTCTAGATAAAATGCAGTTCGAATGCTTATGTTACATAAAAAAAAATAAATTTTATTTTTCGGAAATCGTTTTATGTCACAAATATTTTTAAAAATCTCTGCACAAAACAGTTTTTTTCCCAGAAAATTATCTAGACGCTTTTCCATGAAGGTGGGCACCGAGTGATGTGAAGAACTTCAGCCGTTACCAGACTGTTATTAAATTATTCAACGTTTAGGAAAAGCATTCAAAAATGGTACACGAAATTATACGTTTTTGCTGTTCACTATTAGTAATTATTAAAGCTTATTGTCTAGCGGCCGAAAACGACGGGAAATGGGTGTTTTCGCGGACATTTATAAGCATGAAAATGGTGGGGCGGAATCTTTTAAAAGGTATATGCATGTACAGTACAACTTTGTCGTTACTATCACATCATGAAATCATAGGGTCACTACTAAAGGAGTGTTGTCGGCGAGAAGGCCGCACGCCAGTTCAGTTATTTGCGTCTAGAGGCTAGGGTTAGGCGTGATGCGCATGCTGCTTCGTCCTTACAGCTTCCACACTCCAAGATCTTGAAAGCTCAAAATATGTCCACACAGGCGGCTACCTTAAGGCCACCACCTACCACGCGCTTAAAATGCGTTGCAGTGTCGTCATAAATATGTTTTCTTTTTACGAAACTATTCCACATGTGCCCATTGTGTCTATGAACGAAAAGAAAATACGCTTCGAACGACGACAGAAAGGTAGTGCCAAAGCATCATGTAAACTATAGAAATAATATCGAAGCCATTCAAAAATACATAAAAAATAACGTAATTTCAGCCCCTTAAATGTGTAATACTACTCACGGGATTCGCGTGAAACTACTCTAGAAACATGTAATGGACTTTGCTTAAAATTTTCCGCCAAATAAAACGACGGGGTCGCTGAAGTGTCAGTCTACGATATCACAGCACACCGTTTCATTGTCTTGCGGCAGAGGTGATACCACACAAGTTGAGCAGGGGCATGCTGGCCGAGCTGGCCCGGCTGGAGATTTGGCAATGCTGCGCGTGACTTGTCTGCCGCAGCACTTATATTCGCTCACTCGCACAGCATAGGTGATGCCTGTGCCTGCCCAACGCAGTCATTTGCACCGAGCACGTCTCTGCTGATTAGTAACTTTCCTGAAGGAATAACATCGCCCTTGGCACCGTGCTACACTCTCACAAACACACGACCAGTAGGCTGGAACTTTAGGAGTGCGTAGTAGATAAATCATACAGAAAACATAAATTGCTTTCTAACCTTATTTCGAAGCCAATATGGATAAAATACTCAATGGCAATCCTAGATAATGGCGTTTACCAAGGGGATATGTAAGTTCTACGACCTCATTAATTGACAGAATATCTTTTCCTCTCCCCACTACGCTGGGGGCTATGCGGGGCGGTGACGAATGTTGGATGCTATAGCCCATAGGGTTTCGGCTTCATGTCTGGTGTACGAACTCTTCACGTCTCGTGGTAGCCAATGGGAGGAACAATACACAAGTACCAATATACGATGCATATGGTTTATGGTCAGGGTAAAGGGATGCCAATATGCGGTGCGTGTGTTTTGTAGAGGGTAAGAAGTGTACGGGTGTTCTACGACCTACGCAGTTGACAGAACCTTTTTGAGAAGATGTTTGCAGAGTGGTTCGTGGTCGAGGGAGTAACGGGAAGCATAGGGAAAAATTTCGGTTAAATGACGAGGTCGTAGAAGTCACCTGCTCAGATTTGCCAACTTCATGAGTAAATATTTATCCAGAATTACTAGTTCGTTACGCGTGATCTCTTGCACCGCAGTTACACGCACGAGGTTCCGGTGTCAGAGACTGTGCCTCAGAAGTTCGTAACACAGGAAACAGTTTTGATTAAATTTTCCAAAATTGGCTTAAAGTCATGGTGACAGTTAATGTTTTTAGCGTTGAATTATGTACCACGTCCTCTTAAGGGGCTCGCCTCGTGGCACATGTGTTTGTGTGAGTGAGGTATGGTGCTAAGGGCGACGTCGTATGGACCATACAACGGTGCGTCGCCTCTACGCTTAAGGCTGCAGTCTTCGCGAAAAAAACAAATTCCCATAGTAGTTTAAGTGGTGGCCCTATTGTTTTATTTACGAAATCACTTTATTTAAGTCCAATGCACTACCCTTAAGTGGTTTCACGTGTATTCGGCTAGTATATTTTCCGCTATAGCAGCCTGAAAACCCCGTTTGAACCCATTTTGACGTGCCCTAAAAGAAGATTTCTAAAACTTGCGTTGTCTTGAAAGTACTTAAGGGCAGTCATCTGAAGTGTGTGTTCTTTACGTAGACAAACGGCGTGAACACACGTGTATTAGTTTCGGTGTAAAACGTTTTCTTCAAACACGCTGCAGTGTGATTTTATGGCAACGAGGCGGGCCCCGTAAGGCGCCCGCCTACTGGCCACGTGTTTGTGTGAGTGAGGCACGGTGCCAAGGGCGATGTTGACCGGCTCATCTGACGCGGCATCGCCTCTACCAAAGACAGTGAAACCGCGTGCCGTGGTATCGTAGATCACTCGCCTGACTGACACTTTCAGTGGTGACGACATATTTTTATTGGTGGAGAGTTTTAATCAAAGCCCCATTACATGCTTATAGAGTAGTTCCAAACGAATCTTGCCAGCAGTTTTTCAGATACAACAGGTTGAAAAAAGTCGTTTTAGCCACTTTGACAAGTTCCAAAATGGTTCTTCTAATCGACATGATGCTTCGAAACTACCCTTCCGTCATCATTTGAAGTGAATTTTCTTTTCGCACATTGACACGATGGGCATATGTGAAAAAGTTTCGTTAAAAACGTGTTTAGGAACACGCTGCAGCGCATTTTAAACGAGTGGCAGGCAAGGGCCTTAACAGCTTGTTAACTTGTACATTGAACACCTATTTAAAATATGCGAACTTAACAGAGCCCTTACTGAAGTGACACGTTCTACAGTAGTGTCCTCTCAATACCATGTTCCTGTTAGTGATATATGTTCCCTCACAACGTGCATAAAAGTACTCCACACTTGCACGTTATCGACATACCACTCGCACGCGGCTTCTATGCGTTGGCTTCTCTCCGCTCCCAGCCAGCCAACGTGACGAGAATATTGGCTTCCTGGCCTTGTTCTCGATTCAGCCCGCGTGGAGACAATATGAATTGATCCCGTGTGCAAAAGTCTTTGTTTGAGAGTTAAGTCTGTACGCTGGCCGAAGTAAAGTGCCGGCAATAAATTCCTTCTGCATTCTTGGATGGAAGTCAAAGTCTCAAGTTTCAAAGTTTGTATGTCACGTCCGTGTGTTTCATTGTTTCTTGCAAACTTTTATGCCAT
This sequence comes from Medauroidea extradentata, assembly GCA_003012365.1. NCBI lineage: Eukaryota > Metazoa > Arthropoda > Insecta > Phasmatodea > Phasmatidae > Medauroidea > Medauroidea extradentata. The sequence goes on from PNEQ01013485.1 coordinate 21,289, forward strand.
GGATTTCTATCAGACTATCTCAATACAGAAACATCTAAATATTTGTATACGTACCCGCACTTTTTAACACGACTGTGCAATGTATCAGCTTTGCTGTAATTGTTAGTTCCAGGTAAAATATGTTCAAAATATTCTCATATTTGAAACAGTCTATAAACAGTATTTTAGTCTTATAAAACCTGTATTTAAAACCACAGGCTAAAGATCATAAATTCTTTTGTAAAACTGGTATGTAGCCGAAAGCCTTTAAATATTTCGTATTGAAAATTAGTCAAAACCTAAAATAGAGAAAATTCCTAGAAAATTTTTCTAATATTTACCTGATTCTTCCGAATTATTTCGGCTCTAAATACAACCAGCCAAAGCAATAGCTCCATGAACATAATAATTTTCTAATTATTCAGCTTTAAAAATTCCATATTTTCAAACGCCACCATAAACACTGAAAACGCTTTCTTATTGGCTAACACATTTATGACGTGGCCTTACTTGTTTTGGTTAGCCACCGCACGCCAAGCACTATATTGTGTGTATTGGAACTTTTCACCGACATAATAACTGATAAAAATTTAGCGAACCCGGTTACGTAAAAGTTAATTCGGGTAATTGTCCCGTTGTTTGGGCATGCGTGGTTGTATATTTTGCAGTCAACAACGAAGATTTATTTCGCTTCTGTTGATTTTAAAGGAATGAAGGCAGAAATGTATTAGTAGTCCTCACACATTGCAACATTTTAGTATTAGGTTTGAGTGTATGTAAATTTAATTTAAATTCCAGAGAGTTAATGACTTACCAGGAATTCATTTTATGTTTCAGATTTGGTATAATCCTATGTTTAGGTTTCAAAGGTCAGCCGAACGAAGTTCACGTGCGTAACAAAGTGAACCTATCGAGCTACTATTTGGAATGTGTTTAACCAAACCTGGCACTGACCATGGTTGAACATTCTGGTTGCGCGAGTCGGTAAAATAATATGGCAAATCAATTATTTTATTAGAAATTTTTCTCTCAGTAATATTTGCGTTTCTCGTGAACGGCATTATTGAGACAGTTGTGCTGCCATCCCGGGGCAAGTTTTGCAAGACCTCACCCACCCCTCAAATTATCTGCCAATCACGTGTGCCTTGAACTCGCCTATTGGCTAATGTCGTTGCCGCAGCCAGTGGAACAGCCAAAACACTACAGCCGTAGGGATTTCGTCGCAAACTGCAATCTATTGACTGCAATATTTAACTTAAATTAACTTATTTATTTTATGTTAACCGTGTCATGCTGTACACAATACAGCATTACATACGCAAACTATATTTTTGTCGTTGATAGCAGACTATTAGGTCTCTTCTTCAAGCTTAAACCATGCAGTACGCCTTGATTTATCAGACGGCGCTAAAGTTAAAGTTTTATTCCGAGTAAATTGCATTTTATGGCTACGCAAACGAACTACATTCCACATTTATACTCTTCGGAGTTCAAGCCATGCTCGATTTTACCGCATAAACTACTTTATTTAACATAATTTTTCGACTTGAACGTATGTTGCTGTCGTTTGTGTATTACGTACATTTAAATTCACAGTATTGTGACGTCACAGGGACGTCAACATGGCGGTTCACGTTGTTGCCGAGCAAAACAGACTGCTCATTTTATTTATGATTTTCTGGAGTTACACAGATGCGAAGAAAGAAAGTATGGTATCGTCGTTCCTTAAATTAAACGAACTTTTAAATAAAAATAGGATTAAAAAATAGGAATTTTCCTTATTGGCGCATAGCTGGTGGTTGCATAAATCTGTCCAACATAAATTAACTTGTTCAACTAGTACGGTACATATACTGGTATAAAAGATAACCGAACTTTCCGTAACTTAAATAACGCGTTGCCTTTGAGCATGTATAGATTAGGGCAAATTTCGCGGATTCAACGACTTACATGCGAGAATCCACTCTCCCATGCATACTCAAGCCCTACTATTTGTCAATTCTCTGCTGTTCCCCTGAGTGGACAAATAGTCGGGGCTGGAATATGTGTAGGAGAATGGATTCTAACATGCCCATCTCTAAGCATGTATTATTCAAATACAAATAAAGACAATGTTATTATTTCGAAACACTGACGACTCTTTCATTACTAGACACGTTACGCATTTGTCATGGTGTGATCTAATTAACAGATTTAAAATAGTTTTCAAAATATGAAGCTCGAAAATGTTGCCTCTTTTAATAATAAAGGACATAATATACTACAGAGACAAAATGTATAGTATTTGTATGTAACAGATACTGAATAAGATTATCATCATGCACATCTGGCTTATATTAGAGAATTAATTAATAGTACAATTTTTTCCGTGAATTTTTTTATATTTGGGAATAATAATTGCTTATTTAAAAAAACTAACTATAATTAAGTACATTCGTTTACATTATATTTATTTGTCCAACTTTTACGCGTCCTCAAAACAGAGATATATCTTTAATACGTATATCGTTTAAAATTTACCTGCAAACAAATAAAATCATGAATAAATGAGTGAATAACTGTGCTTACATAAAAGTTATTATCTCATTGTTTCCTGCCTGAACATTAAGAATAATTTTGAATCCAGCAAAATTAATTGTTACAAGACTCGAAAATTATAGCTATTGTATAAATAACTGTACGCTTAGATTTTCTGCCACATTTCAACTATATCTCATTTAAACAAAATATATATCTTCAGCTATGCTGACAAAATGGAACCATGAAGGGTTTATGACAGATGATTTATCAGGCACGGTTTTATTTTAGTAACAAAATGATTTGACTAAATTGAAAACAAGGAATGTTATAAACATATGTGATGATATAAACAATCGTTTACTATGCAAGGAGCGTATCGACATGTTGTTGCTAATCGATGAGTAGAGATGGTGCTTCATCGTAGGATTAGTTGTTTGCTTATGCTACAGTGTATATTTCGTTCATTTCCGCGACGTTTTTCTTTCGATACTGGTGAATCCCTGTTTGACTGGGCCAATGCTAGCTCTGTTACGATATTACTAGAGCCGCGATTATTTCGTGTATTCATGTGGTAGCAGCTTAGACGTTTCAGTCCTATACACGCACCGGCCACAGTCGAGTATTCATTAGCTTCGTAGCGTACAAGAGAGTAGTACCACGTGAGTTCACAACGATGTATTTCCTTATTCCTTACTGGTTTGCAGTCGTCAAATGTGTATCAAACTACTGTTGTCCGATCACAGTGATGACAGTGAAGTATACACTGTTGACGTTCAACCTGACCTAGAATCAATACGCTAAATAATCGTGCTCCTAGTTATTACTTAAACGTCTGTGAGTTTGCTGCGGACAGCTGAATGGCCTCTCTACCTACGCTTTAAATGCGTTGCTGTGAGTTACGGGTTTCATTTTTTTTTCTTGACAAAATTTTTTAAACACACATTATATTTGTGTTGCGAAATTCCACATAAATATTCCAGGGAAACAATCATCACATGTAGCGGAACGTAACATGTTACGTGGATATAGGTCCGAAAAGTTATTTGGACATAGGTCCGGAAACGCACCGTTTCTGCGCTACAGTTCACAATAACGTGCGGAGAGGATCATATTGCTCTGGAGCTCCATCATATTTACGTGGAATTTTGCAACACAAATATAATGCGTGTTTAAAAAATGTTGTCAAAAAAGGAAACCCGTAACTCACAGCAACGCATTTGAAGCGTCAAGATGGATCAAGCGTTGCGTGCGCGTCACTGCAGGAAGAGGTTCCAAATGGATTACTACAGTGCTAAGTTAGTTGATGCTCACTTCGTGTATGGTTTGGTAAAGGTAACGGCAGCACCGCACTGCGTTTGTATCGTGCACTCTTCCCACAACGACGGTGTCCATAGACGTACATTTGAAACAATCCATCTCCGTCTTAGAGGACACGGAACCTTCAAACCAGTCAATCTTGACAGAGGACGGCCGAGAGGGACAAGGACTCCGGCGTTATAAGAGGCATTCCTGCATGAAGTGGACGAGATAAGAAAGGTATTCCATGTAAACATAGTTTCGCAATAACAAAACAAACACAAGTTAAAGGTATTTGAACAAAAATATTACTTAAATAACGAATATATTGACAATCATTAAATGAATGAATAACAACCCCGCAACATATAAACAATAAAGCTTTAAATGAAACATCATTTAACAGATGAAAGTAAGCTATATAAATATAACCACACATGGACAGCAGCTACTACATCTAATGTGGACCATTCCCTGGTTTGGAGAGTACTTCAGGAAAACATGTTGATTCTATATCATGTACAGCGTGTTCAGGCCCTGACACCTGCGGATTTTCCTGTTCGTCGAACGTTTTGCCGTTGGCTTGGCGGACAGTGATTGAACCCTGCCTTCTGTGAAACGGTCTTGTTTGCTGTCGGAGCAACATTTAAACGGGACCACATAATAAATTATCATAATGAACACACCTGGGCCCAGGAAAATCAATATAAGTATAGTGCAAAAACGTCACCAACAACAGTCCTCTGTCAATGTTCGGGCTGGCATCGTATGTGACTGTTTAATAGGACCTTACTTTCTGCCACGAAGACTTAATGGTGAGACATACGAAGCATTGTTTAACAAACGACATGCCTGTTTTGTTTAAATATGTCCCATTACGCATACGACAGAACATGTACTTCACGAATGGTGGAGCTCCTGCGCACTTCTCTGTTCATGCACGACGGCGGCTAGATGCAATGTTTGGTCAGTGTTGAATGGGTAGAAGTGGCATTATTCCACGGCCGTCCTGGAGCCCTGATTTGAATCCACTAGACTTTTATTTGTGGGGTAATTTCAAGGCGCATACATGTGTAAGCAACTCCTGTAGATGACGAGGAAACTCACGTAATCGTATTGTGGCGGGGTGCGTCGTAGTCAGAGATTCCCCAGGGATTCATCAACGTATCCGGCAGTCGATGCTACGGCGGGTCTAGTCATGTGTTAGTGCTGATGGAAGGCACTTTGAACATTTTCTTGTAGAACGTAATAGCTGACGATATAGTTTTCCACGTTCCTAACAATGTTCACAGTTGATTCCTACTGTCTCTGTGTTACTGGCATAGTGTGGTGCATAGTAACATGTTACAGACTGCTGTAATGGTGTTACATAGCAACATGATCCTGCCCACGCTCTATCAACTATACGTCATGTTAAGGTTAATTCTAGTACATGTTAGAAACATCAATGTTACAAGTTTGGCACAGGGAAAATTTCTGCCACTTGAGCACTGGTATCGCTAGTGCACCAAACTGACCAATCACAGAGCTTTCCTGAATTTTAAAGTTAAATTAAGTTGATAATTTAAAACGCCAAATCGGTTTCTTTTCACTTTAAAATTAAATTAAATTACTAATATAATTTCAAAGATTATTTATATTTAATTTTACTACGGTTGCGTACTTTTCTGGTCACTTAGCGATTGAAGCGAAACTAGTGGCAGAAATTTTCCCTGTGCCAAGCTCTCCCATAAGAAAACGTATTTTCTTTCTAACCTGTAGTAGAATTAACCTTAGTCATGTATTGCGAACAGTAGCGCAGTAATGATGCGTTTTCTGACCAATGACCACATCAAATGTTTTGTTCCTTTATATGTGAGGAATATTTTCCCAGAGTATTAATATGGAATTTTGCAACATTCTGTAATTGAAAATAACACACATTTGAAATTATGTCGCTATAGTATGAAAAATTCTTTGCGTTTGTAACAACCATAATTTTTGAGCCTTAAAGAAGAGGCTTTTCATGACTATCATATCAGAGAAAAAATAACAATCGGGTTCGATTAAAACACAACAATAAAAACAAGCGCTAGAATTCGAACATGTAAAATAATAATTTGATCTCCGCATAAATTTCCATAGGTAAAAAGATAATAGAAAAGCACTGCACGACATCTTAGTACCTTGCGCGGAGAGGCAATACTGCATTACTAGAGACATGCGAAATCCGTGTTGTCATTTGGTAGGCGACTAAATTTCCTATACATAACAGAACGTAATCTGCGATTGAATTGGATACAAAATTTTATATGTTGTCATTTATAATGTGTTACGTTTTTACAGAGATTGGCCTCTCTACCGTGTAAGAAATTACAGCAGCCCAAAACAGAAGACACTTCATTGAACATAATACTTGTACACATTATAGCCAACTAAATAATATTTAGAATGCATATGCAATGAAATCTCTGTTTTTAAGACAAAATGGTAATGCACCTAACAAAACACTTTTATATTTCTGTATATCGTAATAGTAAAAAAGTGTTACGAACTAATATTTTAAATCCAAATGCATTTAAAAACTTTGTTTTTAAGATAAATTACCGAGTACTATTCTGACCATAATATTTTGATATTTGTACAAATTTCAGTTATAAAATATAAAAACTGTTTTTACAAACATAATGCATCAAGAAACACTGTGTATAAGACAAAATAAAAGGTACTGGCGTTGTCATCATACGTTTATAAAATGCTTGATTAAAAATAAATAACCCACTGCATCCAAACTTTAAAATAATACTAATGAGATTGTTATTTTTAATTACTCTTGAGCAGTTTTCTTCCTACGGTATTCCTAGCCTGCGCTGCAGGCAGGGAATAAAGCTGTTTTCAGTCTATTCCTCATCGTGTTAAGTTCACTTAGGAATACTCGCCATCGCTAAAGATAGTTGATTTTTTTATGGATTTAATGTGGGTTAATTTGAATGCCAAAAAAAGTTTACTCCGCTGTAACTTCTGTGATTGGACGATGGACAGAGTGAGTGACAGATATTTGTTCAGCGCTTAACATTGAGGTTTTTAGCGATAGGTAAGGTTGACACGATGTGAGTTATGGAGCAGCGCCGGAATGAAAGGTCGGGAGAAACGGGATAACCTCGAGAAAACCCGCCGACGAGCGACATGGTCTGGCACGATTCCCACATTAGAAAATCCGGGGACTGACCCCGCCGGGAATCGAACCCGGATCGCCCTTGTGGTAGGCGAATGGTCTGTTTACTCAGCCACCGCGGCACCTTGTGCGATGGAGATTTAGACACGAATCAAGCTGGTAACAAGTAAGGAAATAATGGTAGGTGTTACAATGTTATACACTCTTGTACCGTTAGCAGCTAATGACAAGTCATGTTTTGGCCTGTGTGTTTGTAGTACAGAGAAATCTAGAATCTCAGCTGCTGTTAGATGGAGCCTTAAAATACACTCACCTCTAACCAGCGTTCGTTCTGCATCGTTACGTTGTGGCGAATATTGGGCGTCAATTTCACGTAATCGAGTATGACTAATGTTACATGCCTAGATATACTGTAAAATACCAATAATATTTCGTGCAAACGCATTTTGCATCTTGGGCTATATACGATTTGACAACCATTGCATGACACGTTTCAGTTGTAGAGACGAATCACATAAGTTCAGTCGTGGTGCACTTGAGCACTGTCCCAGTGGCTAATGACGAAATAAGAACGTTAGCGAGCAACACGTTACATTGAAAGCTACCTGCGACTATTAATGCTGAGTCGTCAATCTGATGTACTCATTGTCAAGAGTACCAGTAACGTAGCGTAGTTGTGTGACAATACGTGCGGTATTAGCATCGACTATACACTTTGAGCATGTGCCATTTCTGTTTCAGGGGCATAGGTGTATTACTGGAGAATTATTTCTTTACCTCTAGTACGCTACTAGATGTGGAATGTGTCTGCACTTGCCTGTGTATGGTTCCACAGGTAACGCAATCTTCTGTACAGTCAAGGCTTAGTATCGCACACCTTGGAGCACTCCACGCAACACAACTGTAGAGTTCACTCATTTGTGCGCTACAGATCTAAAATGTCTTCAAATGTTGCCGTTTTGGGATGGGTATGTTCACAAAACCAGTAATTATTGAGGTTTTCCTAGAAGTGTTATCAGATTATTAGAGATGATGGTATATCGCGAAAATGTTTTGTGCCAACATACTCTTGAAAACGCTGTAGTTAATTGCAGACAAATAACAGGCATAAAGTATTACAATAGCAGGATTCTTATTGGCTCAGTCAAATAGGGTAACAGCTCCACATACAAGTGAAAGCCACTAATATTTCGGTAAGCTGAACGTACGTTGAAAGTCAACAAACAGTCAAGTTTTCCCGCGATAAACCTATATCTCTACAGATTACTTAAAAAACATAAATATTATACTAAGCAAAACTTACCTGAAACGGCACGTGCTCAATTTTCAGGTAGTTATGGACAAAACTGAGGCTCGGATGGTATCTAGTGCCTCCGTGGGCTGGGCTTACGGAAGAACGAAAACATCGCTGTCTTGCAAGTTATTGCATTCATGCAGAGGAACGTGAGCACGACCTACCAGTCTTGCCAGCGAGTGACGTCAGAGGATGGCATAGCAGGGAGTGATCCAGCAAGGGAGCTGCCTGCCAGCGAGGCGGTGTTTGACGTCTGCAGACGGGTGTGTAGACTCCTGAGGAATGCGGGCCCTGTATTGTCTGCGCGCGAGTTCCTACCGCAAGGTATTTACCAGCGTCTTCTCGGCATGTGAGGCACGGGCAGCTTCTTCATTATGAGTCGGAGTACGGGACTCTATTGTGTTTTGCGGCTAGCGGCTGAGCATACAAAGAGCTAGTAGTGCTTCCGTGTGCACCACTACACATCTAGTAAAACCTCTCGTAACTTTAGTTCTGTTTACAAGCGATCTTATTATCCGTGAGGCCATGAACACCTCACGAAAATAATTTAGCCCCAGTTTGAATCAGTGCACGTTATGCATTTTCGCTTCATATTCAGCTATTGGATGTTTTAACTCTTTCTTGCCTTTGTCCTCTGGTGTTGCAATGACGTAATTGGGACTGACACAGTCAAATAAGATACGTCACTTCACAAATACAAGCTGCGAAAAACAAATGAGAAGAGCAGCAGATGTAAACGTAAGGCACTGAAACAAACTAAATCAAAATTCTTTTCACAGAATTTTCATGGATCTAATTATCAGAAAGAGAATTCGGAGTGACTACAATTACAGTAGACAACCACATCGTACACTGTCGATCAATTAGCACAGAAGGTAAGGGCGACTTTCGTGTAAGCACTAGATTGGCGGCAGTGAGTACATAAGTCATAGTTTGAAGTTCAAGTTTATCACGTCCGCAATGCTTGCTTGAGACGGCCACCTGGCTGAGGCTTCAACTGCGTGCAGAACGTTCGGAATTACGTTTTTTTAATCGTGCGTCCACGACGCTTATCTTCGAAAAGAAACCACACTTCAGACTGTTGGTGAAAATTACTTAAAACACCGCGCACATTGGAATCATTGTTTTAAATCCCTAGAATTTGTCTAAAAACAAATTTTTCTGATGGTTATTTCTGAAAATACTGTACCGGATTCTTTCAAAATTGAGGTCTACAGCGTGACGTCAAATAAAATGATAGTCACCGCTTAAGGGTCGTGGATACATGGCGCATTGATGGTGTGATAGCCATTCACTTGTACACATTTTATTTACACGAAACCGCTTAAATTATTCCTATTGCTGATGTCTACGACCAGAAAACACACTTGAAGCTACTTTTCAATAATTTTAAAAATACCGTACGTTTGTTTTAAAACATTTTTGAGGGCCGCTCAAAAATGGTTGAAAACTGTTTTTTTTACTGCTATAACTAACGACTTGAATATGTAAAGTGCAAAACGAGACTCTACTTCATAATATCAAAAAATAAAATTTCAGGATTTCTGAATAACATAGGGAAAAAAAATTAATACGAAAATCTTGTTCGCTAGTTAGCGCGCTGCGAATAGAGACAACATGACGCTCATCAGTAGAGACCTGCAAATTTAGCGTTGTTATTTGACGACAGGCTGGAATCCATAGGTTTATACTTACCCGTACACAATATGCAGACGTTATTGGCTCTGGACTTTTCGTTCCTTTGTAGGCCCACATTTCAAGATATTCGGCGTTGTCGTCATATTGATGGTTGAACGAGACCTTCAGGCGTGTCAAACAAAGTGTCGGCCACATCAGATGTCAGTTGAGCACACAGTAACTGTGAAATCGTGTCTGCTGTCAGATAATAACGCCACATTTTCAGGCCCCTACACATTGGCGGCTCGTGGGTTTTTGCCAGGTAGGGCTGCAGTTGCCAAGAGCTGTACAAGGTTGTGCGCTGGTTGACTCCACAGCCACTGACACGCTGATGTGCAGGTGCCCCTGACTACTGAGTGGTCAAAAAATATCTAGTAGCCGGCAAATATTTCATGATCGTTGGTCTACGGCGCGTTCATCAAGAGTGTTTAGTTCCGACTATCTGCACCCCCACCTGGCAACAACCCACGAGCCGCCACTGCCCCTACAGTCGTGCAACTCTGGCTCTTGCAGCTCCTTTGTTCCAAAGCATCAAACGCGGAAATTTGAAGTCGGTACGCAATAATCTTAAAAGTTACACAGCAAAAACGTTCCGGGGGGGGGGGGGACACTGCGCGCGAATTTATAAGTTTGTGCGTACGGGCGATATCATAATACACGTTCCGGCTGGTCTCGCTTATAGTGCTTCCTAGATTTTCGCCTCACGTACACACCCTTCACCAGAAGGACGCCTTCGGTATCGGGTATTTGTTTTATAGAGAGAGTGTACCCGAGGGCTGGGTATCTCTTCCTAGTACAAGACTTACCTGACTTGAAGTCCGTTAGACGATTATCACTCCCTGAAGTATGACATGAAACGAAGAACTGATGTGTAGACGCTACAAAATGTGAGCGATGGCGGGGGAAATAGGAGTACCTCTGGGAAACTCGCCTACAAACGACAATGTTCGCCACGTTTTCCACATGCGGAAAATATTGGACCAATCCTGCTGGATATCTGGCGAACCCGGATAGCATTTGAGGGAAGCGAGTGCTCTAACCACTATAAAAACCGTCTTCCAACAATGACACCATCCAAACTATCAGCTGGTCAAGAGCGCTACCGTTATTTTGCACAGCGAAAATAACACTGAGTGTCTGGCATTGTTCTCTATTAAATGGGATGACTGGTTGAATACCTAAAAACGGGCTATAAATATTCGTGTGCGATAAACAGTTGGAATGTTTGTTTTACCCATTATTTTTTAAATTTAGAAATAAGCACAATTTAGCATTCAGAAAAGCACCCTTATTTAGAAAAATATTTAAGAACATTTAAAAAGTTATACCATTATTAGGAACCCTGTTTTTTTGCGAAAAGAATTTTGCCCCAGTTTGTTTCAGTGCTTTACGTGCACATCTGCAATTGTGCTTCATGGTTATTGGCAGCGTATCTGTTTGAAAAGTTGTATCTCATTTTACTGAGCCAATTATACAAACTTTCCTGCAACACCACACGTCTGTGATTTGCCGGTAGAATACAAGGCTCGCGGCAGTTAAAATAACCAATCACTGACCGCGAAGCAGTACTGCAGATGTGCACGTAAGACACGGAAACAGAGTGAAACAAAATTCTTTTCGCGGAAGACAAGTGTCCCTAACCAAAAAGTAATTGGGCTTACCACAAATGCTGCCAGAATACTTAAAAAAATAAATTAAAATAAAATAAAAAATAGTGATGACACCATCTTTGTAACACAGATTTGATATAACTTAAATCATATGATGTCAGAGTTTTCAACTATTTTAGGTGAGTAAATATTAAGGAAAGTAATTAATAAACTATTATTTATTTTAATTCAAAGGTCAGCAGGGTACTTGTCAGATAACGGTCTTGTGGGAGACACACACAATTGTAGAGTACAGCTTTGACGCAATTCAATAAAATCATGCCCAACTAACAAAAAGCTTAATGCGTTGATGAAAAAAAAGAGAATATGAACATTAATTTGCAAATATGTCAAATTTTATCAAATAAATGCGAATTTAATATTTGAAAGCTTGAAAATGTTGACCTGCCATGCTATTACTGTAAGCTTAGAATTTTTTAAACGGATTTTTTAAAGTAACTTTTCCATTTATACGATGGCGATACTTGTAACGTTGGAGAACGTGAACAGTTTCATATTTCGGAAGCAATATTGTAAGGGATGGAAAGAAACTGTGAGATACAGGAAAACCGAAAAAAAAGGAAAAAAAAAAGCATTTCAATAAGACGAAATGAGAAAAAGCAAAACCGACAAAAATAAATTTTTTTATATAAAATGTATACATCAAGAGGCCTATGCAATAGTGTAGCACGTGTGCTGGAAGAGTGGGAGTTGGCGGACAAAAAATAAAAACATATAAGGAAATCTTCGATGCTTCGTGCAGTAAAAGAAGAGCTTCTTGCACGGCGGAGGGGGGGGGGAGAGAAATGCAAAAGCAGAAAATTCAGTCCGTAATACATTTATTGACATACACACAAAACGTGTGCAAATTATACGTAGCTCACTAATAATTGATGCTTACGAAGATCGCACGTGCATAAGGCAGTAAGGGGTTTTAAAGTAGACGCAACGATATAAAATTCGTACGAAGACTAAAACAGGATAAGAGGGAGGAAATGTATGCTTTGAGGGGTGATAGTACTGGTGATTCTAAACAAAATGTTTCTAATATATGTATGCCCATTTCTTAACCGTTTAAGAGAAACCGAATGAGAACAACAAGGAACGGGAAACGTGGAGGTGACGGTAAATCACGATACTGTTATCGTATGTTTTGATTAATTGTGTACATTTCCTCACAAAACATATTCAAAAACTCCACCAGCAACTTCAATGCATTTTGCTGCTCTGATAGATAGCTGCTGTGTTGCTGATCTGATCTCATTAGTACATTGCTTTACTTGAGCACAAGCATGGTAAATACGAGCGAGAAGTTCCTCTCTTGTGTCCACCCTGCGCGTGTAGACTTCGCTGTTAAGCCAACCCCACACCGTGTGGAAATGTACACAATTAAACAAAACATACTATAACAGTATCGTGATTTACCGTCACCTGCTCATTTCCCGTTCCTAGTTGTTTTCATTCGGTTTCTCTGAAACGGTTAAGAAATGGGCATATATTTGTCAGAAACCTTTTGTTCAGAATCACCAGTACTATCACCCCTCAAAGTATGTTCCTTTCCTCCCGACTCATCCTGTATGAGTATAACAATTTTTGTTCAAAGCGTTTCAAGTAAACGTCTATTAATTCAATCACATTTGCAAAGAATATCTTCGCCACGATTTCTAATATGATTTTACAATGCCTTACAGGTAGTTACTGTATAAAATGTTAAGTACTGTACGAAATAACAAGGCACGTGAATATAATATTAACGCTGGACCTATAAACGTGAAATATTGAGGGTTGGTTCCCTACAGCACGTAGGTGAGCAATAAGGAAAGTTTATTTTGAAATTCGACTCCTAACAGTGATAAACGGGTTTGAAGTGATTTTTCTATTAATCGTTGATATATGTAGAACCCAACAGTCTGTAATCGCGGTTTTCATTTAAATGTGAATCCCGCAATATATTCTAAGGTATAATGAGGGTTTTTAGAAATTTCAAATCAAATGGAGTAAAAAAAAGTGCAATGTGTTTAGGTAAATCTTTGACATCAACCGAACTTGTTACGAAACACTGTTGCTTTTCTGTTCAGAATGATGGATTTATATGTTTTCATAAATTTGTCGTAGGATTATTATGAAGCTGACGCTCCAGTGCAAAATTTGATTTTGAAAACTCGTTAATTTAGTTTTGTGTCAAAAGGTTATAGTCGTTTTCCTTCAAATTCATATTCATTGTTTTATTTTAAATGTGATTTAAATATGTTTCGAAATTATGACAACTAAAGAATTGGAGTGGCGTAAATGTATTTTAGATTAGTAATAAAATCGTAGATATTGGTTGGAGTTTTGCGTGTTATTATCGAAGCACCTTTGGTGTGATAGGTTCCGTGGGTGTATTTGCGGTGTTCCCAGATAGAAGATGATTACCGCTTCTAAGATACCATACAAATGTATAAACATAAAGGAAATGTAACAGCAGTTCTGGGTAGTGTAAATAAGCATTATAATAACATTTTCTTTCCTACAAGAGGGAATATCTTTTGACTTGACCTTCTGTTAAATAGTTTCAGCGTTGGTATCATTTTTAATATAATACAGGAATAATATTACTGCCGTCATTTTAGCGGTTCAGTTGAAAAAAATCTACGAGTGAATGAATTTCATACATGAAAATAGGCAAGATTTTAATGCTTAAATCAAAACGATATTTTATTGGGTCTATAAAGTATCGCAAAAAACCTGAAAATGTAACTATACTTTTAACCATTTTCGTGCTCTTATGAGTCTAATAAGAGAAAAACTACGGCGCTTGTTCCCTGAGGAAAACTGTTATACAATTATCACGCTACTTCACAATTATTATTGTTTAAATGTTATTGTTAACTAAACTTTGCGAGAGAGGACTTCACATATTATTTGCACTATACCGGAGCTCGCTTGGGAGTTACCTTTGCTCCGTTAGTTCGTTTGTTGGCGCGCTTTTTAATTTTAATATTATTTGGATACTCGCTTCCTTCTGATTACATAAATGCACTCTGCGGATAATGCAGCTGCAATGTTAAATCCTTGGAATGGACGACATCTCAACCTCGCACACGTATAGCATTATAACATAATGTTTGTGATGTTTTTTTTTTTTACGAGAGTCTGTGTTCATTAATACCGTGAATAGATACAGACTGAGTAGTTTCTAAAATGATTGCAAGCATAGTTTTATAACACAAAATACGGACGTAACCTAAACGTTTTGCATGGCGTGTTTGTGTTACCATGTCAGACGTGTTATGTTTTACCTCAGAGAATTTTACTTTGTCGCATAATGTTTCTCTAATAAAATAAACCCATCTACGCATGGTTTTATGTTTTTCTAAAAATATAGCGTATATTATGAACATGTTTTGAAGCCTCTCAAAACACCAAAATGGTTTCACCGAAAAAAAAAATTGTAATTGAATAAAGAAATATTTAACTTTGTGCCCTGTTTTCCATTAATCAAACTGACTACAAATCCATTACAAAAAAGTTTCTCACAAAAACACTGTGTGCAATTAAAGTTCTTTGCGCAGCAGGAAGGAACACAGACTTGTCACCCATATATCTTGCCTTTCACATTCCGTTAACTAATAAGAAACATCGTTTAAGTATTTATTGCAAAGACAATAATTAAATTAAATAACATTAGTTTCCGTCAAATTTCCAACTGTTTTTGGTGCAAAAAAAATATTCACAATTAAAATGTGTATGTTAAAAAGGTCACTAATTGCCCATACTGGTAACGTTACAATTATATTTGCGCCTATAATTTAAGGTAACATAATTAAATGTAAAATATTTGTAATTTAATTTAAATTCGTAAAAACGATACGCTTGTAAATTTTGAAATTAAAATATATTGTTTAATAATAACACTGTTATTTTAATAATTTTACTCTTGACTCTAGTAAAAAATTCATAAATTGTATTGAACACTGACGTGTAAAAATATTATTTCTGAAGCCGTTATATAGTTTAATAGTTTCCCCCACTTGATTTTTTTTTAGTTTGGTATAAATTCAGCAGCCAACTCAGCTTGTATCTAAGGCCTGACTCGTATTACTTTACAGACACTCGGTCTGCCACTTTCCCGATTACGAAGTAGTGTCTGGAAATATCAAGTATTGATGTATCCTCCATTTCTGGGAAACACAAGACGGCGTTCAATAATATCTCCATTACACGACTAAAGTTTGTGTAGACGTGGAGTTCTGAGAATAGGTAACGTCGAGAAGATAGCTGGAACAGTAAAGTAATACTTTATTCCTCCCTTATTTGGCGTTAGAGTTACATACCAGCTTGTCTGAAAGTATCTTTCTTATTATTTATTTAGTTATAAATATCTACTACGCGCTAAAGCAGAACTCCCTCGACCATGTAACGATATTTGAAGCCATCCTTCTTATTCAGAATATTCAGGAATAGATATCAAACACCATACGGGGATAGAAAACCACAAAAGTAGCATATTAGGTCTACATCGTGAAACCAGTGTGTAACATACATACATTGGTAACTCAAAGTTGAAGTGTATATGGCTGGATTCATTACAAATGATCAAATTTACTTTTACAAAAATATTTCTTGGAAACGCAGTTTCCAGAAAATTTCTTTGTAAGATCTCCAAATATTGATTTTGAAAAAATAAATATGATTTAATTGTTTAAAAGTATTATTTATTTTATTCTTAATATGAAAATTAATCTGTATGTACAATACATGATAATTATATTCTTGCAAATGTTTGAAGAATGTTATTATTCTATGCACCGGGATTCAAATCTGAATCCTTATACTTGCTAACCGTGTAACATACCACTGTACAAACTTAACTTTCATGTTCTTAGCAGTTCAGTTCACACATACCGCCTAACATTTTTACGCATCGTTTATGTGTAAACTCATTATATTTCCGCAAAGTGTATTGCAGAGACTGTGATTTTTTTTGCATTCATAATTTCCGACAAACCCATGACTTTGGTCAAGGTTTGCTAAGTTTTCTTGGAAAAGATTAATGTAGTTTTGAAAACAAATATCTTTACAAGTAACATTTCTGTATTTTTGTCAGTAGTTGTGAAAGCAATAAGGCATTTTCTGTAATTTGTTATAAATAATGATGGCAATGTAGACAATCACAATAAGTCTACTGGAAGTGTATTTTAATACTGTTTTCTGATAGCATATCGTTTCTGGTACATCGTGACTTGTACAATGGCATTCTAGCCACTTCCCAAAATAACCACAGTCATATTTGTTAACGTAGTAAATCTATACAATATAGCAAACTAAGCCACACTATAACGATTCATGTACGCAGCCGTGCCGTACTTAGTTGTGTCATCGGGCATGTATAAATATGCATAGTCTTGTAATAACCTCACGTTTACAAGGTTGCATACCGAATCCTTTCATATAACCACCGCCAGTAATTAGTTACCGAAGCAACTTGATGTAATATGCAACATAGTTTTCAGAGATTTATTCAGTTTTATTACAAACTGACCGACATAAAGATCGAACAACGAAACAAAATTTACAAAAAAAAGAGACTATCATAAACACAGGCATAAAATAATGTAGTACCTTTCCTGACCAATTTTTTTAATAACTTTTGCAAATTATTCACCTATCGGTTATAGTAAGTCTATAATTTCGTCACCCTGAAAACAGGTGCTAAGGCTAACATGATGTACACACTAAATTTCTAACGTGTCTGCTTTTCACTGTATGTTGGTTTTCAGGGAATGGAAAATATTTGGTAATCGTACTGTTATAGTCAGCATTGGACATTAAAACAATCTTAGACTTACCTTTCTACGTCCATTTTAGGCCACATGGAGCATCACCTCACAATCTGTAGTTTTGTCCAAACACAAAAACATGTGTCATGTACCCAAAAACGTGCACGATGCATAGTATTTTTCGTAAATTCAAGATACGCGCTGGAAAATGATACACACTTACGCCGTATTCTTGCTTTGATTATGATGCGGAAATTTTCTCCGAGACAGAACAGGTTTACACTAAGCAACTCTCGACTGTTTTTCTCATTGTCGAAAGCTACCTCAACACTTTACTTACACTGCGAAAGTGAAGCTAAATCACTCGTTTATGTATAATTATATCCAAGTCTACTAAATACAATTTTAGTATTCCGTGTGTACTGACCAAAACAAAAGCAAGCTTCTAAGTTCCAAATGTCCACCTGTAATTTACTCATTGTGTCTGTTTACACACCTTCAATGTAACAAATAGCAATGTTCTAATGTCTGCAAAATACGTTTTTCAAAACCTGGAAATACGATGTTCTTCATAACTACACATTTTAAGAGAATCGAGTTCTCCTCCAAATCTTTACACATACATCTCCCTTGAGCGATTACAAAACTGTAACACTAATAAGTGTATCCTTTCTTCAAAGCGTCAATTTGATCTACTGTACTCTCAGGATAAAATTATTCCTCAAACTGGCCTACAGAGACCCGACTTTCTGTATTTTCCTAAAAATAGAACATTTGCTTCTATAAACGAGTAATATAAAAATGGTATACCTTTCACTTAATACCAACATGCAACTTTCACCCACACAATTAATAAATAAATGTCGCATGGCATTGTAGCCGAGGGCAAATGTATCACACCCGTCACGAAGACTTTCAACTGGGCGCTCGTTGGCATCTGTGTCTCCGGAGGAAAACATGGAACGAGTACCTAGAATATGGTGACGCAGGAACGAGAGGAGCGGAGGAAACGGATTCACTTAGAAAACCCGCCGACCAACTGCATCGTCCTGCACGTTTCCCACATGCGGAAATATGTACAGAGACCAACCTTTGGTGGGAGGCAAGTACTGTAGCCACTGCGCCAAGCGCGGCCCACCCACAGGGTTGAATGTGTGTTCCAGCTGACCTCGGGAAACTTCTAATAGAGAGAGGCGATGCTTAGAGAATACTGTGTTTGTCCAATGTCTGCACGATGAGGGTACGTTGAGAGCGCAAGAAGATATGTGCACGATAAGCCTGGCGACATAGTGACGATGATCTGATAGTGATCCATCTGGATATGTAACTGGTCACGACACTGGGCACGACTAAGTATGCATATACATTACGCGTGAGTGCGCGCAAATCAAGAACTTAGCAGGTTCTAAAACGGAACGTCCACAGCAACCAAGGCCAAGGTAGGAAACGCCTGGTCAAATGCAGGTAGGCTAACCCGCATACCGGTACGGAGGTACAGGTCAGCATACGTTTCAGGGGCAATCATTTTGGTCGTGAGAAAATTTCGTGGTGGTACACACCGTTACCTTTAGGATGTTTTTATCGCATACGGCGAACTTCGAACTATCTGTAAGATTGTTGTGAAGGAAGTCTATAACCGCTAACTTCTGTTATTACTGTCAGTTAGCCACGTACAATCTAAATTGAAGTATAAAAAAAATTACCTATTGAAGCCTTCCAAACGAAATTTAATTAATCAGGAATACGAATAATTGAAAAATGTTAAATTATATTATAAAACACAGACTTTACGTTTAGCGAAGTAATTATTGTTTATTTCTTCAAATAGCCGCTGTGTTTCGCCCACTACAACACAATATGCTTTACTTAAGCGGCCAATGAATTATAGCTTCGTAATATTACACTTCTAAATCTTAAACTTTATTTAGGAGTTCCAAAAAATATAATTTAAAATTGGAAAATGTTGTGATGTAGATGTACTCGATTCTATTCATAATTAATCTATTTTGTCGTAGGTATGTGAATTAGTTAGTACCGTAATCAGCAACCAATTTTACTACCGAAGGAATGTCATGAAATTACCTCATCGCTAAAATAGGTTTGTTAGTTACTTGGAGTTTTGCAGGACGTGTATAACAAAACTTAATCTATTTGCAGACGAATCAAAAATGCGTTAAGATCCTAGGTTGTCGAAAAATGTTCTGTCTCTCTTCATATTTTATTCTAGTGGTCTCGGACAGGGCCTGTGTGATAAAAAAATCTCCTGGAATAATAGGAACAATTATTTGTGCATTATCAGCAGCGACATATTTTTCTGCGAAAAGAAGCTAGGTTTTTAATACACAGACCTAACAGTTCGAATGGAAAAACCAAAGCTTATGAAAATGACAGTAGTCTGAGTTATACATAGCCGAACAACTACTGCAAATAAAAAAGAACACGTTAAAGAGTATGTGTATCGTTATGTAACTTACATTAGTAAAACTTAATAACCTATTACTGCATAATTTTCCTCTTTAAAAATAATAAAAAGTCATATTAGTTTTTTTATATTTTGATTCTGGTAACAGTTAAGCAGATCTTGTTCGTTCTCTTTTGTTTTTGTAATAATATCTATTTGAATGAGCATAGAGTACTTTTAATTACGAATATTCGCTTGAAACTGTTCGCTGCATAACTTATGAAAATATGAATCAGGTTTACATTTTGCCAAAATAATTCGTAATATAAATTTCCTATGGAATATTGTTGAAGTCGGTAGAGAAAACGTACACATCCAGTGCTAAATAAAATCTAATAATAAATTATGTCTCAATGTCTACCTACACGACAGAGCGAATATTTGATTTTTAAGTGGTTAGCTAGATTGTCATTTATGTAGAATCATCTTCTGTTTTTGTCGACAAACGTCTGTACAAACATTATTCTCAAATGTTATTGCTGATTCACGACTCTGTTCTCATATGCTAGTTGTCATTATCTACTGCAACATTTGTTCCTGACATTAAGTTTCTGGCCCTGCTTCTTTATGAGGTAATGTTGCGCATTCAAATGTGCCATTCAGACTGAAGTATCTCACCAATAAACCACGTGCCCAAGACGCGTAAGAGTTGAAATAATCCAGTCAGTGACAGGAGCATGATATAAAGAATTTTGAGAAAAAAACTAGGGACGGACTCTTTTCGCGAAATTCAGGTGTTCTTAATTATAAGTGTTTTAAATGTTTGCATATGTTATTTTCGAACCCTCAATTTTTCAAAACAAATCATACACAAAAGTTATTTAGTTTCAGTACTATTCGTAGTTGTAGGATTACAATAAAATCACGTTATTGTTATATATTCCAGTTAACATTTTTATCATGGTACAACCCAAAATGTGTTGTATATTTGTATGGAAATTGTGACTAAAATAAACACTTTTGTGATGTGAGAATTTGAAATATTTTAAAGAGCGCACACTCATACACACGTGTATGTGTATGTATACAGTAAATATACGTATGTATATGTAAACATATAAATCTAATATGAACTGCACACTTCGAAAAATTAAATTTAGTTTTTGCATTTTTCTCCAAACATGTCACCGAATGCTATTTAACATTGCTAAATAATGATTTTATTATTTTTATATTTGTTGTATGTATAAAATGGACAATTAGAACTCCAAGTGTTTGAGTTAGTAATTCAATTTCCTTAAAGGCACACACAAATATAAGTTCTGTTTTTTGGAAATATATTACACCATTACAGAGTATTCTACAAAAAAATATTGTGTTGAAAATGTGCATTGAAATGTCAAGGCAATCGTACTCAAACACTACCTAACATAAACTAATAATCCAAGAAAACTGATTTTGCCATTTTAAAAACACACTGCCGTATTTTTTGCCAATTTAGACGCATTTCTTTAGCGTTATCTCGTGTAACGGAATCAAAGGTGCGAGTTTACAGCACCATAAACAGTTTACTAGAAATGCTACATTACAGTAAAATGTTTGCTAGCAAAGAAGCAAAAACTTTTTAGAATATAACTTTGGTCTCCGTGTATATCCTCTTATATTCCTGCAAATTTTCATAAACGTTTTATTGTCGACTTAGAGCTATGCCGTCTTAATAAAGTCCTTACTCCATCTTTAAGAAAAGTTCCCTAAAAAGACTGCATTTGTGTGTACAAACCACAAAATCTGTGGATTTCTAAGGGTGCAGCCGATTTGTGTAATATATTGCAGTAAGCACTATCGCCTCTATGCGTAAGCCTCTCAACTACCGTGTCAAAAATTTCTAATACACATTTTTGTGTCTCTTAAAGTGGTGACCACGGATTTTTTTTGTAGGAAGAAGTGTTTTAAGTCTAACTCATATTTTTATAACTTTGTTTTCGAATACTATTCGTATTTACCGTATATAGAAGACTTATTGAGGAGCCGGAAAGTCAGGTTAAAAGTTCTAAAAACTTAAACATATAGCGACACATGCTTTTACAGTAAAGAATTTTTTCTAGCTTTCAAAGTTTTGTATAGTATCATATCGAAACATAGAACTGAATAAAACGGTTTTATACTAGAAGGGGAAACCAAATTACGTGCAGAAATTAAATATTTGGCTCTGAAGCACAGTGTCACTGGATACGTCCAAACATTAATAAAACAACATTAAATTTTTTTGTATTAAAAAAGTAGTGCAGAAAATCACAAATTTGTATTTCAATTTCAGCAAATAAAACATTTAATGTTTTATACATATATTGGCGTAACCCGTGGCACCGTTCATAATTTCGAATCACTTAATTTTTGTAAGTCAATTGATTTGAAGTTCTTGTATAAAGCCGTTTCACGCAAATATTGTATTATACAAAAACTCTGCAGCTAGAAAACTGTCATTACTATAAAAATAGTCACAACGTATGCCCTTAAAACAAACCATATCTGAAAGTAATATGAATACTTTAAAAACAATTGAAATTTTGTAAGAATACTCCCCTAAATAAATGTTACGCTGTTTCGTGGGAATGTCATGCAAACATCACTGCTACACATTTCGGGCGCAGTTAGGAAGGCATGCTATGACGAAGGTTTGCTACAGTATTCTCTCTTCTCTCTGGGACGCAAGTCGAAAGAGATATTAACTAGAGGCATGCGGGCAGGCAAGCGGACTTCCGCCCTCCCTTCGCCCTACCACTGGCGTCGGCGTCGACTGGAAATTGAAAAGGTACTCCCCCCCCCCCCTTTTGACGTGGTCTGCGTTTACCAAGCTCTGGCCGCGCACAAAGGCGGCGATCCCACCCGCCATTCTTGTTTCGTGATATTCCAAACAGAATTGTAATTGAAAGAAAGCTGGAAGCTGCCTGCTAGACCCCTCCCTTCCCCTCCTCCGTCATCCCTTGGCTGCCGGGAACGGGGAGGGAAAACCTCAAGACCTCATAAGGCGTCTTCATTAACAAAGGGTTGGCACTATCGATTACTTTCCCTCTCGTCTGCCGAGCGACTGTCGTGTTTTGTCGCGTCTGTCTTTGACACGCGGCACGTTCCCACGGAGCTGATTAAGACGGCGAACAATAACCGTCCACTGTTTTAGTAGACAGAGAAAAAAAGAAAAGGAATACCAGGAAAACCAAAAACAGAGCGTCTTTGCCGTCGCTTGTTCTTTTACTGTCTGTCGTCGAGGGCAAACATTTTTAACTCTGGCACTGCCTCTAGGAGCGTAGGAGGCAAGAATTCTTCAATCAGAAAGGGCGTACAAGCAGACCTTGATGGCTTTGTACTTGTCAAACACTACTATTTTTACAAGCCCGGCCGAACGTACTTCGAAGGCCGCGTGACATGATAAACTGCTGTCGATCCCTCCTTCTCCATGTTTCTTCCCCACACAACCCATACTAAATCTCCTGTTGGTTTGAGAAATAGTGTTTCCCAAGGATACAACATGTAAGACGATACTGCAGTGGCTCTTTGGTGGATTTGCTGATTTTTATTATGATGCGAGGTCACAACTGTCTGGATAAACTACATGTTATCTCATCCTAAAATATTAAATTACAAAACTTTGATAGTTACAAGAGACATAATCTTTTCAGAGTTTTCCATGTAGGACCCCTTTCATCTTCACTTTGTCTCTATGTGAGTATTCCGATTGATGCCTGACTTGAGCTAAATCACTCAGAGTAGAGTCCCGGGTCCAGTCCCAGTAATTGGAAGGCGAGAGTGCGATCTGTGAGTGTAGCGGAGTGGCGGTTTACGTCTGCGACTGAGATTGAGGAAGACTATTGTGACGTCAGGAATAGCCATACACTGCGACTTTTAAGTTCGATGGTGCTTGTGGATAGTGATAATATTACAAATTAAAATACATGTTAATGGGGGTACGGAGAGAGTTACTGAGCTCTTAGTATAGACAACCTATACACACACGCATATAAGTGCATACATACGTGTGTGTATATATAGTTGCATATATGTGTGTATGTATATGTATGTATATGTGTGTATGTATATACGTGTGTATATATATGTATATGCGTATATATAGTTGCATATATGTGTGTATGTATATGTGTGTATGTATATACGTGTGTATATATATATGTATATGCGTATATGTATATGTGTGTATGTATATATGTGTGTATATATATATATATGTATGTATATGTGTATACGTATATATGTGTATATATGTGTATATTTATGTATATGTACATGTATATATGTGTATATGTATATATGTGTACATGTGAATATGTATATATATGTGTGTTTATATATTTACATATATTTGTACATACGTAAATGTATGTTTCTATGTATATATGTGTACGTATATGTATGTTTCTATGTATATATGTGTACATGTATATACGTGTACATGTATATACGTGTACATGTATATATGTGTACATGTATATATGTGTACATGTATATATGTGTACATGTATATATGTGTACATGTATATATATGTACATGTATGTATGTGTACATGAATGTATGTGTACATGTATATATATATGTGTATATGTATATATATATGTGTGTATATGTATATATATGTGTATATGTATATATATATATGTATATGTATATATATGTGTGTATATGTATGTATATGTATATATATGTATATGTATGTATATAGGTATATCTATATAAATCTGTATTTGTGTATTTGTATAGCCTATATATGTGATTGTGTAAGTGCATATATATATATATATACGTGTATAATGTGTATATATTGATTTATCCTCTCTCTTTTAATGTTGTGG
Organism: Medauroidea extradentata; assembly: GCA_003012365.1. Lineage (NCBI taxonomy): Eukaryota > Metazoa > Arthropoda > Insecta > Phasmatodea > Phasmatidae > Medauroidea > Medauroidea extradentata. Next base: position 45,884 of record PNEQ01013485.1, read on the forward strand.
GTTCCCAGTACTATTGATTGAAAACACCGGCAGATTATGTCTTTCGATACTTCGGAAACTCAGAACTTGTTCTGTCAGTCCCTTTGGAGATGATATGCTATATTGATTATCGTTCTAAATCTTTTAATCACGACTTCCCGCGGATCTACGCGCGAGACGCGTCCACTCTTCGAGGAGGTTGCAGCAGAAGTCAGTTTTCTCCGCTCTACTGTCATATTTGTATTGTAGCTCAAAGTAAGTAGATTTGCGGTATAGTCGCCGATTTAAGATTTTTCTTCTCAGAATTCCAATAAACTGAAAAAATTTATATAATTCAATATGGCGACTGAAATCGAGTCTTAAGCTGTTGCGGTCGTATTTACCAACTCTCATCTGAAGTGCGGAATGTTGCGTCTCTATGATATTCACTCGTTCACGGCGTTGCTAATATGCTAAAATTTGAAAGTAAATGTTTACAATTTCCACAGTGTTGCCTCAGCTACTGAAATATTAGTAGATGGACTGGATTTTACAATATCCTGAAATTTCGCACTTTTGTCACTATTTGTTTTTAATGATTTCACAATTATAAGAAAATTCACTACAAATAAGTAATTAGTTTTACAGCGAAGTGTTCTCTTGGTTGTGAATGATTGAATTAGGAATTCTATGCATGTACTAAACATAGCCTATACATCAAATTTGTTTACAACATTAGATACAGAAAATGGAAGCCAAAATTCAATTTTACAAGTAAATACTTGATGTCTTGCCGCTTATAACACTGTAATTATGTAATTAAAAGTTATTTATAATTTTATTTTAAAAGTGTCCACAAGTTTATGACTATGCTACTACATTAAAAAAGACGCTCTTAATTCAGATTGATTGGATATTTCAGTGACATGTGAACTTATGAATAAAATGACTGCGTTAAAATGCAAGACAGACAAATGAGCTGAAATCATAAGCATAGCTTCGGTTTTCTGCTCGATATTTTAACTGAAATTTTGAAATAAAATATAAGCGTTATAATTTTTACATCGTATCCCGTCTAATTGCATTTCACATATATTTGCAGCTTAGAATATTTAGTTAATAGTTATTTGCGTTAATGTTGAATTTTTTTTTTTCAATTTTTTATACATATCATTGTTTCTTCCCAGAAAAAATGTAAATAAAGTGCGTAAACATTTTTAAGCCAAATGTACTATTGTTTTCATGTTTTTATGTCAAACGGACGTGATATTATGCGTAGTGCTAATTAAAAAAGTCTTTTATATTTTACCAAATCTTCTCATTTTTTTTCTGAAATGACCAAAACTAATCTAACAACACAGGATTTCTGTTTTCTTAGATTAAAACTACAAGTTCCAGATAAGAGCATTAAGATTTAAACTCCAAGCGCATTGCAGTTTGCGAACGTTTAATTTCCATATAATTTACAATAGCAAAAAACACGCTGAAGTTTCAGCGAATCGCGAGTAAAATAAAGTATGTGTAAATCTTGGCAATTGAAGTTGTATTGTTGTGTTACCAGTTGTACGTTTTAAACATTAGTCTATACGTCTATCATCGGTAATAATGAATACACAAATTAAATAAAGAAATTGTTTTCTTGTATGTTACGGAAATTTGAGAGAGGTAAATACTGCTTCTAATGATCGAGTGAAGTGTAAGTTACGGTTGTGTTTCGCGAGTAGATATTTATTTAAGTAGAAGTAGGCTACTTTCGTTTTCGTGTAAGTTACTAGAATTCAACCTAGACATCTTAGTATATGCATACAACGCCCACGAAATCCAGCGATTTATGTTTCTTTTTTTGGTCATTTTCGGCATAACATTACTGGTCTTGAGGTTACATTATCACTAGGGATTAATTTTTCTGACGCACTTAAAAAAAGTTGTGAATTCCGCATATTTAACAATATGAATTGCATAAAAGCTGCATAAGATATTTCATTCTCAACTTACATATCAGTCTTTGTTTGCCCACTGGTTTCAGCCACACTGCTTGGTTTGCCACTGAGCAACGGGGTAGCGAACAAAAACTTCCGACACTGTTGTATAACAGAAAACAAGAAAACATTCGTGGAATAGTAAAAAGAACTCTATTTAACGATAGTAAAGGATACAAATATTACAGTTAAACGTCATTGTTGGCGGATTGCGTGTATTTTTAGACTTTGGCATTTTCCATGAAAAATTGTACACAATATGCCACAATTGCTACACATTTAAAATTTTGTTAAGTAATTTGCTACAGAAGAGCGAAAAAGTGAAGTCAACTCTAGTTGTCACAGTATCTTTTCCAAAACGTTTGGACGCCTAACTCAACGCAAAGTCGATAAGACATAGGCTGTAGTCCGCTAACATTTATGCTATATATTTTTAGTAAAAATGATAAGAATTAAAATTTTGTCAAACACTTACAAAATTAACATGTTCAGACATATCTTACTAATATCTATTTTTTCTTGTGTCACTAAACCACTACCTCCTCGAAGCTTTAAGAAAACTGTTATATAATGTGACATCGTATACGAAAGCCGATCAAAGAGAGTCGACGCGTCAAAGTGAGTCCGGTTTACATAACGCTAACACGACTATGAAACGCGATGCAGGGTAGTCGAGCCGTATACGTAAAGGAAGCGGGGCGTACATGGCTTGAGGCAGGCTCATGTCGGCTATAATGGCGTGCCGAACATCAAAGGCAGGCAGCTACTGACGCGCCAATCAGTCAGACGACTCAGTGCCTACTAGGCAAGTTTCCACAGCCACGCCGAACTGTGGGATCAAACTGCTCTCTCTTGTAGGTCGTCAATCACCCGCTGACGTGGCCGACACGACGTGCGGTTTTGCACCGGCGCCGCCTCTACTGCGCCGAGCATTTATCTCTACTAGAGCCAGTTACATTTACAACGAAAAAAAAATCATTAAGGCGGCCGCCTATCTCATGCTTCAAATACAAAGCAGTGTGTTCGTAAGTAGGTTTTTTCTACGAAAAAATTCCACTTGTGCCCATTATGCCAACGTACGCAAAAAAAAACACACTTCAGACAAGGTCGGAACCTCATTGTTGTGACACTATGTTCATTAAAAACACTGTTTATAAGCCCTCCAACACGGCTAGAAACTACCTTTTCATACTTCCGTATGTCAAAATGTACTAACCGGGTGTATGTGAAACTCAGATTGTAAAGTACACTGAACTTAGTTTACGACTTTCCACAAATAAAATGATATAGTCTCCGCTTAATGTCCCATAATAAAAACTGTTCGGTGGGAACCTTGCACGCTAGTTCTGCGCTTGGCTCGTTGAGGCGACGCGGCGCTTTATACGCGCTTCAAGGTCGCCCTTACGTCTCCGTGATTTCTGAGTCTCTAACTCGCATGTAGGCGGCGCCCTTGAGAGGGCGGGGTTACTTAATTAAACGGTAAAAGCATTAATCTATAACTGCAGAGTTATTGAAGCCAATTTGCGAAAATTAAGCAATGACAATCCTAAGACAATAGTTTTAGCCAACGTTTTGAGCAAAATAGTTGCCAGTGTTACGAACTTCTGAGGCACAATCTCTGACGCCGGAATCGCGTGCATTTAACTGCGGTGCAAGAGATCACACATAACGAATTTGTAATTCAGGATAAATATTTACTCATCTAGGATTCTTATTGAGTATTTTGTTCATATGGCTTAGAAAAATAAAGTAGAATTAAATTGATGTTTTCAGCGTTTACTTATCTACCACGCCCTATACCAGCGTGTTGCATGCTTGAAAGCGACGGAGCTGTAAGGGCGACATAGAAGCGCGCATCGCTTCTACGAACCAAGCACCGAACTAAGCGTGCAAGAATGCCACCCGTATATTTTTACTGACAGGAGGCACCGGTTAGCGCGGCGGCTAGGGCACTCGCCTCCAACGATCCGGGTTCGATTCCAGGTATGATCGGTCGCCGGATTTTTGCGTGTGGGAGTCGTACTACGCGTTGCCGCTGGTCGACGGGTTTTCTTTGTAATCTCCCGTTTCCCCCATCCGCTCATTCTGCTGCTGTTCCATACTCTCATCATGTGACCCCTCACTACCACTAAAGAACTGTTAAAACGCTGACAAAAATCTCTTCATTCATTTACTCGGTGGCCATATCATTTTCTTGGTAGAAAGTGTGTAGCAAAATTCAGTACACATCTCATCCCGAGTTTCTCATGCATCTGGTTGGTACATTTTAAAGTACGGAAACCTTTAAAAGCAGTTGTTAGCTATGCTGGAGGGCTTGGAAACTGTGTTTATTTATGAGCGTGTTTTTCTTAACAATGACATTCCGACCTTATTCAAAGTGTTTTTTCATTCCGTACGATGGCACAATGGACGCATGTGGATCATTCCCTTAGCAAAAAAAAAAAAAGTTTATGGACCCACTGCAATTAATTTTAAGACCGTGGTAAGCGGCATGTTAAAATATTTATGTAAATAAAACGCTTATTTTCGCGGAAAGGATCAAATAAAAATGTAAATTTAAAAGAGGAAAGTGTGAAAATTATTTAATAATAGCCGGCCGGCTGCAGCGTTGCCCGCGTGAAATTATGTAACGTAAACAGTAACACTGGATAAAATATGTGATGAAGGCATTTAACAACCAGCGTACGCAATAACAGTGAACTGTAAATTGCCTTTGCTTAGTGTAAAGAGCGCGCGCAATAGGCTCGTATGATGTCATAGTAATTCCCATCGCAAGGTCTTGCACGGGATACGAACCCGTATCCCCACCCCTTCCACGCCACAAACTTTATACAATACCTGTGTGAATGTTAAAGGCATGCCGTGATAATTCTTTCGTACGTACAGGCTACAGTCCAAAGAAGTTTTATTTATGAGTAGTTTGGCAAAAAGAAACGACTGTTGAGTTATTTCCCCGTGATCATTCTTTTTTTTTCGGGAGACTGTGACATTTTACTGTTTTTCACCTACTTAATTTTCGAATTTCATAAAAACCTGAATTCGATTTGTAGATATTTACGTAAGCTTCATTCTTATCAAAAAATCATCTCGATATCTCAACGGATATAAGCGGTACAGATGATTATCTGAAATAACATTAATTTTTTTAACAGCTTTCAAGGACAAATTTCGAAAAATCCTGGAATTATTTTTTTATATTTACGTAAGAATTATTTTAAAGCAAAAACCATTTCAATATTTCCACTGGTTTAGGAGATAAGTGGGATTAATATTAAAAACACGTTTTATGGAATCAAATAGCCACACAAGATTCTGAGGTGATAAGAAGAAGATAAAGCTCGTGTAAATCTACATACTTCCGGAAATGCGTGATGTATACGTTAGATACTATATTTAATGCATACATTTTGTGTCATCTTGCATTTACAATGTATGGTCCGTTTTAGAATGTTACCACTGTAGTAATTAAAGTTTTAAAAAATCCTACTCTTACAAACAAGTACATTTGTTTGGGTGCATCCTTGCCAATTAAAATATTTATCACTTCGAACGGCCCTTGCTATAGAACTGAGTACCATTATATGCTACATAGTTCTATAACAAGACCACGAAAATTCGTGCTGTTGTCTACGATGAATGTTTAAACGGACAAGATTATAATGCAAAACATTTTCTGTAAAAAATAGGAGCAGTCTGGTGTTTTTCCTATTTGTTTCATTGTATCGCTTTTGATTTTAAAGTGACTATACTTACAATGCAAGCCTGTAATTTGTGGAGTTAAAACGTATTTTACGAGAACATTTTTTGGAATTGTGTCATTATAACCAACACTAACTATTTAAGTATAAAATGTTTACTACTATAGGGGCAGCTAATGGAATCGGTCTCAAATAAAAGAAGGAACATGACATCCAGTATATGAAAGTGTTCGTAAACCTAATCCACCATAGAGAAGACAGGAAAACAAATGTATGCAAGGCCGCAATTTAGAGTAAACAGTGACGTTCAAGTAAACCATATAAAAGTGTTATTTTGTGTTCCGAAGCGAAGTCCATAAAACATAGTTACGTTCTCCCAGGAGATTTAAGTCGTTCCTCGAATATCAATCAGCCTCTGCTCGTCTGCTCAAACTGTCATTGAAACAGTTTTATAGCCTTGTGCCTCACCGGTACGTATCCATTCTCCCAGTAGGACTTAATATTTTTATTGCGAGCGTGCGGGAAATACTTTTCTCTTTGTCAGCGAGAAAATTTTTTCCCGTTCGCAGCTCGATAAACTGTGCGGTGTTACGTCAGTTTTATGAGCGGCCGATCCCACATTTTACGGTCGCGGCCGCTGAAGTTTTCGCCCCCTGCGCCTTATCAGCGACAGAATATTTCCTGCGACGCAGTTAGCCCCTGGCCTTTCCTGGGGAATCTTTCTTACCGGTAGCTCGCGCGATAACTTCCCTTGCCCGTGATACGCCTACTTTCATTTCTTTTTAAACTTATCTTCCAAGGTTTGAACCCTACACTGGATATTCATCCATGAACAACTCAGAAAATTTTAGTAGCACCGCTCAAGTTTTTAAGTACTTGGTTATGTGTGGATTCTTTTTAAAATCTACGTTTCGATTAATTCAAAACGGTACTGTAAAAAACTGTTGCCGAATAAATATAGGAGATGTTTTAGAATTATTTGGAGTGTTTCTTACTGTTAATAACGTAGCAAAACGTAATAAGTATGGTTAAACGTATTATATGAAATCAAATATTTTCGACTGAGCGATATGGCGCAGGAGGTAAAACTCGTTTTCGGGAAGAAAGATTTTGATTCCTGATATAGAAATTCCGATTTAGTTGTCCTTGGTTTTCCTAGATAGTGCCCGGAGAACTCATAGATGATATTTAACTGAAGACCGTGGTGTATTCTTCTCTAATTTCCTGTCTGCACGTGCCAGAGGTTTCATTTCAAATAACCTTGCTGTAGATAAGGCGTTAAACCCTACGTACACTACATGAAATATTCTTTAGATGGTTCAGAGAATTACGTTTATTTTAAACTATGGGCATCAATTAAGGCTACCTCTGCAATTTCGGTAGTTTCAAACGCAGAGATCTTATTTATTTTAACGAATGCGTTATTTCGTTTAAAAATCGTCCAAATAAAACTAACATTTTTAGTGTTCCTGATGTAAAATAGTTGTGGTTCCACAATTTTTTTCTCTGTTTATTTACACCATAATAAGATTTTAGACTGTCAATTATCTATAAATGTAAAAAGGGAATAACTGCCAAATTTGAGAGCAAAAAAATTGCCAGAGTGATGTGCTTCTGGTGAACCCATTATTGACGCCGAATTTTAATGCTTTTTATTTCAGCGAAAGATAATTTTTGTTCCTACCAAATATTTACTTATTGATATGCTGACCAAATCTATTTTATAGTTTTACCATTTATAGTTTTCCTTTAATGGGTTCCCCGAAGACCCAGGGTTTCGATAAACACAATTTTCTTTAGTTTAATTACATTATTTTCTTAACATCCGTGAAACATTGCTGTATTCTGAACTATTGTACACAATCATTGCTTAATTGTCTGAAATTGCTAGGCAGTGAGCTAGATATTCTTTATGGTGTCAAAAAGGAACTCGTAAAAAAGTAAACTTTTAATGACCAGTATGCTAAATTCCAGTTTCTTAACGCAGCGAACTTCTGGAAACGAATCTTTGATAAAATCACATATGTCTCACACATCTATCGTTAGAGCCGACATAAAGTAGACAGTCCTCATATACTCTACGCCCATTTTAAAAGTACATAAAAATTGAAGGAACATATGAAAACTACTGAAGAACTCGCATACTTACGTGAACTACAGACTGTTAAAAAAAACTGGATTAAAGGAGAGGTTATATGGATTCGCCGATAAGGTTTATTTATCTCACAATTTTTTTTAAAGTTTAGCAGAATAATTGTACGCATTACAATGATAAAAGTAAGTATTTATAAAATTTTATGTGCTTTATTAATGGGGGAATGTCTTTCGTAGTGTTAACATTTTAAGAAATATATAACGAACATGATAGTTTAATAGTTTGTGAGTGTGTTAAAGTGAGGTGCCAAAATAATTTAATTTTTTTTTGTTAAATGAGTAAAAGTACATGAAATTTATGAGTCTGTTTTATAAGGTGAGTTGTCTAAGAGGAGAATCGATAATAAATGATAGGAATGATGAATGACAAAGAAAGGTACGTTGTATAATTTACAAAGAAAATTTACAAAGTATGTTATGGTTAACGAAGACGTTGGTGATTGACGAAGAAAGTGATGAACGACCAAAATAAAGACTGACGAAAACAAGAATTGTTGAAAGGACGATTGAAGACGAAAATTTATCTTGAAGACGAAAATGGGGACTGACGACGAAAATGAGATATGTTGACAAATATGAAGAATGACAACGAAAATGAGCAATTGTGATGTATAATTGTGGTATACAAAACAGTTAGATACTAAACAGTTGTGAAGATTACAGATTGACGAAGAAAATTAAGATTAATGAAGCTAAGGGTTGATAACTTAGACGACTGAAGAAAGTGAGGATTGACAAAAATTAGTATTGACGAAAGTGAGGATTGACGAAAGTGAGGATTGACGAAAGTGATGATTGACAATAGTGAGAATTGACGAAAGTGAGGATTGATGAAAGTTAGGATCAACAAAAGCTAGAATCGACGAAAGTCTGGATTGACAAAGATTAGGATTGACGAATGTTAGGGATGACGAAAGTAAGGGCTGACGAAAGGTAGGATTAACAAAAGGTAGTGTTGACGAAAGGTAGGGTTAACGAAAGTGAGAATTGAGGAATGTGAGTATTGACGACGGAAATAACAGAAATAACAAAGGTTATGGTATGCGTGTAAGGTGCGAATTGAGGTCAAAAATATAATTTATAAAATGTAGTAGAATGGTGATGTGTAAGTGATTTATAATTGTAAGGTCCTAAGTCTCTAATGTCTAACTGTGTGGTCTAACATTGAAGTCAAATTGCGATGTCCAAATGCGATCTATGATTGAGAGGTGTAGCATGTTATGTTGAAGTCAGGCTTAGTTGGACTGTGTTATGCAAAAAAATATTCAACCCACATTTAAATGTATATTAAAAAATAATCTTCACGTCTAGAGGACTCTGACAAGCTTACTTAGTATGATAACCTCATATTAATGAAAATATGCCACATATGTTTAAGTAAACAATAACACAAAATCACCTTGAGGGTACTCATTATTCTTCAACGTGAGGTTTATCAGCGAAATTCAAAAGTAAGGTCTACAAATGTAGTCAATAACTAGGCATAATTCTAAAGTGTAAAGCAAAGTCTAGTATCGAGTTCAAAAAGTTAAGTCTTAAAGTGAGGCCAATGTGTGAAGTTGCGTTGTGAATTAAGATATGAATTCTGGTATTAGACATGAATACAGAAATTAAAATGGCTATGTAGCATTCAGAATACCAATCTAGATGGCTGGATAGTAATATGTGTACACATGGGTGTCTCATGAACACATAACATCGAGTTGCTTTGATGATTGAAGTGGTTAAAACATTCTTACCTCTTCAATACGTCCTTTCTTGTTACCAGTCTATGAGAATGGTCAAGACAAGCATCTCGCAATACAAAAATCACGGGATCAGAACCGCGTTTTTTTTTTTTTTAATTTTGTACTATGCTGAGGGATGTGATTAATCTCGGAAAAAGTTGATTGTTTGCTATCTTCAATATAATGTTAGGTTGACAACTCATTGCAAGAAATAAAATTCCCTGATCTTTCCCTGATTTCACTGACAGAAACCAAAAATTTCCCCGATTTTCACAAGTACGAAAACAACATTTTGGCATTTAATTAAAAAAAATAAATAAAAATAAAAAATAAATAAAAGGAAATATTTCAAATCCTTTCTGACACTATAATGCTGGTAAAATTAAAGCAAAATTCAGCAAAATGTAACTAAGAACTTGATAATGGAGTATAATTACCTTTACGACGGTAATATTTTAACAAAATGCTTTTAAAACTCAATTGTTTTCCTTCCTATGACTTTTTCGGAAGCTTAAAATGAACGAGGCAAGAAAATCCCTTGAAATGTCTCAGTTGGTAAAATATTCCTTGAAATTTCCCTGACGTTTCCTTGTGGCCACAATTTCCCTAATAATTCCAGGTTTTACAGGTGGATGGCCACCCTGGGTCCATTTCAAACGCTTTTCTTTCCTAATTGGTGAGCCAATGTTCGACGGGATCAACGCTAATTCTGGTGCGCTAAGACTGGACTTCTGTGAATCATCTGTAAACAATAAGTCCAACTGTACAAGGAACAGGACATCTGCTGGTTTAAGAATACGCAGGTAGAAATAGATTCTCGCGATTTTCCACCATCTCTAACTAAGCCGAATCGAAAATAAAGATTGTGTCAGTAAGGAATTTAGATTTTATGCAGCAATTTGAGAACATGGCCTTGTTCACATGTCCAACATGTATTCACACTAGTATCATCATGATGCGTCTTGTGCACTCATGGTTGTGTGTATTGAAACACTTAATTAATGCATTATTTTTGCTATCAAACTGCTTATACGTTGATATAGGCTATAAGTAAAAATCTCAAAAAATATATAGTTTACTTCAATTACATAATTTATGTTACGGTACTTAATAGTATGTTATACACCAACAACCCTTCCAATGCAGTTACTATGCAGGCCTGTCTTGTTTATGCCTTGTCGTAACTCGCTCGAGTGGTATCACGAACGTCGCTGCTGACGTCACTAGTAAAGAGACGATATCTGTTTTGATCACGCTGGCAACGGAGGTAAACTTTACATTACAAAAACATACTCGTTTTCAATCAATATATTTGGAGAAATGATTAAACAAGTTAAATTGAGTGATTAATATGTTCTACATAAAACAAAATGTTATTCGAGACCCGATTTCTGGTCAAATAAGTTTAATGAATATTTTTCCAGTATATACGTTGGTATTTTTATATTAGCCGAATTGTGAAGAACGTTTCGGAAATTGTGGATGCATTTTAAATGCTAGAAATCAAACGTGGCAAACGTGTTCAAGGTCACCGCATCTTGCTCCTCAGGTAAACACCGCTTGCTAGAAAGAAATTGTTTTCAGGATCAAATGAAAATTCAAGAAATTTTTATAAAAATTGGCAAAATTCTGAGAGTTACCGAGAAATTGTAAGTTTGTGTGAGGAAGAGGGGATATTTTCACGGAAAAAAGGGAAATATTATGGTGGTCATGTTTTAAATCTTTGACTCATCATCCCGTATTTTTGCTTGGGTACTCTTCATATCTATGAGCTGATACATTTTATGGTTCTAGAACCTGAATGGGTAACTAAACTACTGCGAGTTAAGCATTTATCTGTTTTTTATCTAAAGGCATGACGATAAATCTGGGAAGCTTATGACAAGTGGAATATTTACACAAGACGGCTGTAAATAGGCTCTCATATTGGCACACTCTTGTTCAATTCGTAATTCAGTGATTACCTGGAGAAATTACCTGTTGAATTATGCACACATATTCCTGACGTTGGAATTAAACTAGCAATACGGATTTGTCCTTACACACAACAGCATATGTGGTTGGGTATTGACGAGTTAATTAAGCTTGTCGCTCTCCAGGAACAGGGGATGTATGCTCTAACCAACATTGCTGAATCATAACTTCAGTACAGAAAATTAACTACAGGAAATGAGAGGAATTCATTCAAATCCGGTACCATCGTGAAGAGCGGAAGAAGGGACGATTGAAACTGGCGCAACCACAGATATTTCCAAAACGATGTAATTACCTCTGCGAGGTATATCCGGGTCAGCATTGTATCAGCTTTGCTTAGTTCCGTAGAAGAGCGCAGTACATTCCCAATTACTATGATTCTTGTAGAGATATTCTATCTTTATATTCGAAGAACGTGATTGTGCTATTTAATACATAGCGCCTTTATTAACCTCGATTATGGAGCCTGAATAATATTCTTCTCCTCTACCGTTTAGAGGTAACAAGCAGAGTCTGGCAGACGTGTTGCTGCCAGTGTGTGTATAAATGTGTGGATTTTGCTTGCATTGTGAACCAGCCCTCATTCTCCCTTACACCCTTATGTACTGTATGCCCTAAGGCGAAGCTTGGTATAAGTGCCATCTAATAGCGAGTTATAGCAAAATGGATATTGATAAAATATTCTTCGTGTTCAAATATCTATGTATATTTATTTTGATCGCGATCGGCTCAACGGCTGCACCGTCTAGTGACGAGTTGGCGAGTTGATAACACTGACTCGTAAAGGAACTTCTGAGAAAGTAAATCCTGGATTCAGAGGTTCTTGTAATGATGATAAACTAAAATTCGCAGGAGAGGAATCAGGTTTTTAGTTAATCATCAACAATTTAGAACTCAGAGAAATGTTTGAGCCAACTAGATACCCTGTATTGTGCTAGACCAACGGTTTTTAAAGATATTATTTGGGAAAATTAATTTCCAACTGATATTTGACGTAATTAATTAACCTGCATTAATTCACTGCTATAAAAATTAATTTCCAGAATTAATGTCTAAATATTTCGCTAATAATTTAAGGCCTTTTTATTTTAGATACTGCATTTGTAGTCACCAATATAACACCTTCACTGTGAAACTCCAGGTTCCGTACATGATTTACATGGGAAAATTAATCACAATATCAGCTTTTTAACACTCGGGTGCTGCATCTGTTTCTCCTGACTCCCCGTAAGCTTTAAAAACAGGATCCTTTGCTTCCCTCATTTTCATAGAAAATAACCCTAATAGAGAGAGACATGTTAAGGGCGTTGAACCCGTAAAATTTCATTCTTTTTGTATTTATGCCAAACGCTGTACAATTTTTGCACATTAGATAACACACCATTTCCCCAAATAAAAAAAAATTGGTCCCATAGTTTTTGCATAATCACTTATCAATGTCACAAAATGGTCATTGCGTTGTAGCCAAAAATAAAAAAATAATTAACTAATGAATTCAAAATTACAGGAACTGAAAGTCAGTGTCTCAATGCATTTAATGACACGTTTGACAAAAGTTAGTTTCGAACATTTCAGTAGTAGCCAAATGTCAAAGTTATGCAAGAAAAGTACTAATTTTCATATATTTTTTTTTAAAAACAAAAATGTATCGCTTTGTGTTTACAAAAGTGTGTTGAAGTAGCTCACATCATTAAATATCATAAATGCGGCATATGACGTGGTACAGTAAGCGTTGGTGACGCTAATTAATTTAGATTGCGGCCGACAGATGGCGCACGGATGTCTACGAGTGCTTAAAACGCTGAATGAACAGTACGCTCGATGCACAGCGTGTGCTGCATGCGGGAGGATTAGAAATCTAAGGCAGTGCAAAAGTTACTTTTTGTGCCTCCAGTTGAGCTAACGTAAGGATGCGCATTGAAGGCGAGGTCTCTACCCACGTGAGAACAGTCGTTCCAGGCACATATGGTATTTCCTGTATGTAGTAGTGTGGCGAGCTGGCCCGTGAAGCGAGCCTGTGGTCGCTTTGACTGGACTAGGAAACGTTAAAATGAAGTGTAGTGCAACTAGCAGAGAAATACAGCATGTAAACATTAGCAATCATAGTATCCTTCAATTAATAATAAAATTTAAATGCAGTTAAAAAATCACTCTCATATATAAATAACAAACATTTGCTGGAAAGATACAAATACAGCTAATAAAAGGCACGATATAACTGTTGGTTAAGAAGTGCGCCTCCATGACAACTGCATTTAGCAAAGCCAAAGCACACCGACGACCGAAAAGCGTAGCAAGCGGCAAATGGCTGCCATCAGACCTTGGTGAAGCCACTACAACCAACTCCGAGCACCGACCGTCGAACAAGAAGTATCCTGTGTAGCTCCCCCGTGTCAACCTTTCAGGCGCCGCAGCTCGCCACCGTACAAATACTACACCGCCATTTACACCTGTGGTCCCTTGCAAAACATAAGGGGCCAGCATAAGAAAGGAAGCATCTCACCTTACAGTTTACACATTTGTCACTGGCCGCTTTAGATGTTTTAACTGTGCCACCCTGAAATTGTAGACAAACATATCGTGAGATTAAATTATAAAAAATATACTTTTGAGGGAAGATATTCTGTAAATTTTAATGTAAGTATATTTGATCACATGTGTAATTTTTCGAGAAAAGCTACCATGACGAATACTTTATAAAAGTGTTTAACTCATTGTAAATAAACTTATTTCGGTGTGTAAAAATTTTTTTGAATTTATCTAACTAGTACGCTTATTATTACTGATTTAAGAAAATAAAATTTTTACATGTTTTCAAACTGTTCTTTAAATTGGTCTATAACAGTTAATTCCAATTCTATTTCTATAGGCTCTTTGAATACACCATTTTTTCTTTCCAATGATCAGGCAGCCAAGTAAACAAAACGAATCAATACTGCAGACGTAATTTCTCCAATCTGGTCCTGTAAATAATTTCTAAAGATATTCTCACCCTTACTTAGCGAAAGTTAACAATGTCCTCAATAAGAGTTGAGGGAATGATAAACACATATTATAAAATATTTCTTATAAGATTATAATGTTTTTGTAAAAATTATTGGATATTATTACCTTTTCCGCTCGCCAGCAATCTCACGAACGCACCAACATATTTGGCTTTTAAAACAGTTGCTTGTAACTAAATAACGGATTGTGTCATTTATGTACACACTAAAAGATTTAAAACGTGAAAGTAATTTCATTACGTGTCACGTACTACGACATTAATTATAAAAACTTTACTGCAACATAAACAATTTCGGCAATTTTCAGTGATCAACGCTATCACCATAATTTAATTTTATCTAGGCCCAATGTCTCTAGATATTTAAAATACAGCTATTTCAACATATAATTTTACACACAAAATTGTGTTTGTTATACATTACAATTTCGGAAAGAAATTAGTTTGTCATTTGGAAAAAATACACATTTCTGCAACACATGTAGACTCCGAGGAAATATGCTATGTAATTCTCTTTTATGCGCCATGTAACTATTATTGCACATGAGAAAATTAATTCGAGTCTTATTGTAACTAGTGCACCGGGGCAACATAACAGCTTCACACTAATTGCAAGAATGTAGGTAAATCCAAAATTCCTGGCTTAACCAGCTAACTAACATGGTTCCCACCCAGTCCTCCGGCTGACGGCAAGCTCAAGCTGACACCCCAGAGCATAACTTACTGCCCTTACTCTGCCTCGGAAGTAGATTATCTTCCAAATATTATCTTCTAAAGCAGCCAGATAACACGAAAATTCAGTTTACAGAAAAATGAGAACTCAAGCAGATAACTATAAATTCAGTGACGTTTGTGACAGGCCCGTATGGTCGCCGCCCCGATTTAGTATATTCAATAGTCATCAGTGTCAACCATCATAAATTAATGTGCAATAATAACTATGTCTTGCGACCATTCATTCTCCTCGTCATTGTATCACGATCACGTTGCAATAGTTCTCATAGAAATGCCATTACTACACCAAGTTTTATGTTAAAAATAAGAAATTGTATATATTTTGTCCTTGTGAAGACGAGGGAGAGACGAGCAGGTGCATAGTGTGTCTTGGGGCCTCACCCCACCCCCGCTCGAACCACCTCCCTAGCTGGTCACGAGGGGAGGGGTCCAACCAATGGCTTTGCTAGTTGTTACAGTGTAATAGATATGTAGTAATTAAGAGGTCAATAATGTGAACAAGTAAATGAACCATTTAATGTAAATGTATGTAAATAGTGACAAGAAATTAAGCAATGATTTAATAAATACGGTTCTGGCCGGAATTGTTGTCCTCGAGAGGCGGGGCCATCGGGTGTACGCTGACTCCTGATTGGCCCAAAAGGAACCGGAGCTTGCTGGCCAAGTGACGGGGGGTTTTTGGCGCAAATCAGGGGAGAAGCGAGCCGGCGTCGGTCCGGGACGGACGTGGTCAAGCGAGGAGGTCATCGGCGAATCGCGGCGACGGTAGGACAGAGTGCCACCGTCAGGCGTCGAAGCTAGGCGTCGAGACGCTCAGTATTGTGGGCCGAGGCGCCATCATCGTCGTGGTTTTGGGCGTCGGGACGCCATTAAAAGTTCGCTGAGTCACAGTACGTCGGGCCGAGACACCTCTGGGTAGTAAGTGGAGAGAGACAGTGATTGCGCGACATTTAATATTCCAATTAGTTGCCGGGGCTCCGTGCGCGCGACCGTATTGCTTAAGAGCCGTACCGACAAATCGACATAAGTATCGGTCCGCCCCGAGAGGACAGCAACGACGTGCTACCCGGACAAAAAGACTTGCAACTCTTTCATTATTTACTAACATAGTATCCAGAACTAGCACACAGCAACAATAGACGA
>PNEQ01013486.1:0-26678 GCA_003012365.1 Medauroidea extradentata
TGAATTGTTTGGCATACCTACAAATTTTCATCCCTTAATATCAAATGGTTCCCGTCAAATTCAATAAAAACCATACTTGCAACCCCATCTTCACAGGGGTTTCCTGCCCTTAGGAGTGGTTTCCAGGCATTCGTTGCCAGACATTTTCTGTTATTTTGCAAGGAACATCCTGTCACAGTTTGTCGCAGAGCTGATGACTTACCCTGTATATACAAAATATTAAATATTATTAACTATTTCAGATTTGCAAAACATCAAAGCAGACAATTGAATAATTTTTATATGATTCTATAATTCCCAAATAAATGTATGCACGAAACCTCAAAGTGGGAAATTGAATCATATTTATATTATTCAAAATTCTCCCAATGAAATGCACACTCGAAACCTTACAGCTGGCCGTTAAACAGTTTTTATATAATTCAGAAATCGGCAAAGAAAATCTTTTTTTCCCAACGACTGTCTGATTTTATTTACAGAGATCCATGTACCATAGGCTAGGACTTGAGGAAAAAATCAGTATTTTTTTAAAAAATAAATATAATATAATCGACTGAAATTGTTCATATAGATCCAGGTTGTAGGGCTGTTTGCAAGAGGTTTTCGAATCCAATGTCTTGTATTTTACTATGGTAGTAGATGGGTTTCGTTCCTACTAGGGGACGCGGGCTAGGGTGCCGATGCAACATCATGTATTTATTTATTTAAGTCCGTCATCTTGGTGTATACTTAGTCTGCCATCTTGGATTTATTTTAGGTCCACCATTTTGGTATAATTTACCTGTCAATTATTAACATCCATTTGTTTTAATTGGCCTGAAGTCTGCTTTATTTAATTTTTAAAACTTGCCACCATATAATTGGCTTGGTCGATAAACTCTACTCATTCGGTTACTATAATTAGTTTCGCTCACCTGGTGACGAGCCGCCATTTTTGTTTCCAACTTTTACCACTAGAATGTGCTGTTGTGTGTATAAGACCGAGCGTACTCAGGCTATCATATGGTACAGTCATCCTTATTAACACTTAAAAAGAAATGTGTATTAAACCCTACCAGCACACAGACATCCTGAGGACGTCCGTAGGATGTGGGAACTGTCGTCCCTAGGACGTCCTAGGAAAGATCATTTCAAGTCCTTTTTATGTAGGAAAAGTTCATGGAAAGTTCTACCTACAGACATCACTAGGATGTCTGGCATACACATCCCTGGGACATCCCTAGGAACTCCCTAGGATCTGTAATAAACACATCCCCAAGACATCCTCAGGAGCTCTCTGGGATCTGCATTAAATGCATCCCCAGGACATACCTAGGAGATCCCTGGAACCTGTATTAAACACATCTCTGGGAAATCCCTAGGAGCTCCCTGGTACCTGTATTAAACACATCCCTGGGACATCCCTAAGAGCTCCCTAGGACCTGTATTAAACACGTCCCTGGGACATCCCTAGGGGCTCCCTGGGACCTGTATTAAATGCATCCCTGGGACATACCTAGCAGCTTTTGAATAAACAATTCGTCTGTAATAACATACTTTATATTAATGCAATCGAACTTCCAGCTATCTGCACTTGCAGTATTCTGTCTTCCAGTCCGGAGTGTTAAAATAATGTTGCATGGTTTTTCTGTTGCAAATAATTATTTAACATTCCCATTTACATTTTGAAACTGCATAAATGCTGGACAAGTTCCCAAATTCCACGAGCGGAAAACCACATCTTTATTTCTTCCTTTTTCAACAAACTTGAATAGTTTTATTCTCTATTCCATCTTTACTTGGACATGTGGCAGCAGCCAGTCTATAGAATGTATAGAGAGTGTCACAACCTCAGGGTTTTCTGCAGTATACAGTAAAGTGTTTGTGAGTATTGTCTACAATTATGGCCAACTATTGTTTAGAATTCATTATTATTTGTTTGTAATCTTTAGCGAATCCTAGCAGTGAGGATAGGTGCACACATTTTTCTAATATTCCACATTTGTACACAGGAACTTTTATAAATTGGTTAGATTCCCCTGCCAGCCATTTTGGCTGTGGGTAGTTGATTGTGCGTTAGAGATAGGCAGTTCTTCGTTGTGGTGGTAGTACCTACATCTCGTGTCTGATCGACCTCGACACCATTAAGTACATAAGCTATTTTATTAATCATGTGAAGTACTCTATTTTTAATTATCTTAGTGGTTACAGGTACAGAATTTCCCGCCTTTGTTATAGTGCCTCTCAATCTCAAGTATGAGTTGCATGGTAATGTACAGATATCTTGGTTTTGCACTAATATTCGAACCTGGATGACAGCAGGTATGGTTCAGGAAGGTATGGCGAATAAGCATGGAATTCAGTCTTTGTTATGGAATACTCGTAACTAACGGGCTCGTTCACATTCAGTATATATGCTTCCATTTGTCTTGACTTTGAAGCCTATACAATTCAGGAACACAATATTTTTACGTGCTAACACGCTGGTTGCTCGTGACAAGCTGACCATTGGCTTGGTGGGGAGACTTGTTATTATAATCTTTTTTTCTAAAACTCAGGCCTATCTTTCTTTAAGTGCAAGCTCAATGTAATTTCATCATTTCTGAAACTAAAAGTTTATAATCCTGGTCGACTATATGAACAATACTTTCCTGCACGTATTTCTCTATGATTGGTGCATAAATAAGATTTCTTGGAATTTATACCAGCTTAAAGCCAGGCGGAATAGTCGCTGCAAACTCGTGTAGTGACGGTTCGTTTTACCATTTAGATATGAGCCTGTTACAAGATTGCAGTTTATTCTTATAACATTCACCGGTAAAATGTTTACAGGCAGTGTTGACTGGTGAACTTTTCCACTTTCATACACACCGTGTTCGAAACCCAGCATGTATGCTAGAGTATCATTCTTGGTAATGTCAACATCATTGCCCATAATATTTCACTTTTCAGAGTGTTTGGATTTCCTCGCAAACAAAAGTTATATCAGTACCGAGTCCCCGAGGCCTCCGTGCGACGTCTCGCTGAAATGTCCCCGCAACATCGAGCCGAGACGTCGCAAAATGTGGCCATATGTATATCCATGCGACGTTGTTGCGACATTTGCGACTTCCATACGACGTCACAAAGTTACACCGAGATGTCACTGCGATGTTGCCGCGACTTCTTTGTGCTGTATGAGGTAGCGCTTGTGCTAACATTTTTTAATCGGTAATTATTAAGTACTGAATACATAAATATACACAGTTCCACTGGTTAGGAAATTGATCATTAAAATAGTTATAACTTAATTTCATACCATAAAAATACTTACACATCTCTACATTGTTTCCATAATTTTTGTAAGAGACCCAGTGAATTCCTCGTATTTTAGCTGAATCTAATTTTATAATTCCACATTTATTACTTCCTGGTTCTGATGGTAATTTATCTTCCACATACACACCCCTGAAATATGGTATTTGTAATTTTCTAGCAATCTTTAGTAAATATAAATTTGTTAGTGTTCTGTCAGGTAGCATATTTAAGACTGCATCCTTCTATCTGGTTCCTTTTTCCGTCTTCCTCCACTCACTGGATAAGGTTCCATTTAACGCCCTTTCCCGTATTTTTGACCGTAGTGCAATAGCTTTCAGTTGCTTGTTGTAATGTTGAAACATCTTCCAACTGCTTACCTTGATTTTTCAATGTATTCACTGCTCTATCAATACCACTAACTCCACCAATCAGGCCTCCTAGTGCTGCCAAGCCAAGGTAGGAGAAATGGCAGGAGTCTCCTTATCTCTTGCTCTGTTACTTCTCCTTATGAGTCTTCTTTTTCATCTGGCTGACTTAATTTTTTTAAGATTGTGTGGGTGGAGGATTATATTTAGTTAGAATTTTTAAAATGGAACAGAAGAACTGCACTTTATTCACAAGCCCATTCTTCGAGGCATCACAATACACTGAGTTAAAGTACTGTTTGTGTGTGTTTTATTCGCACATAGCTTAGCATGCTCCACATCAACCACTACACTCTCTGCAGGCACTGTATGTTCTTGGTAGTAATATAAGTATCGACAAGCATGAAATTAGTTTGCTCATACTGATTACTTCAGAGGATGAAGTCACATTTAAAGAATCTTGTCATGGTCCCCTGCTTCCCAATACTGTGCATTGCATCATAGCAAGGCCATCTAATTGTGGTAAGCCATGTGTTCTCTTAAGCTTGTTGGAGGAGCCTAATTGTGCTTGTTTCGAGAATGTGTACCTATACTCGAAATCATTACATCAACCAGAGTATCAGAGACTTGGGAAGATTTTAAGTTATGTGGAAGCACCTGTGTATTATCCATTCAGCTACAATGAAGCAGTGGTACCACCAAGTGATATGCTACCAAACTCTGTGTTTGTTTTCGATGATGTAACTTGCGAGAAATAGGCTCGTATCCAGGAATACCTCTGTATAGGAAGACATATGTTAGTAGATTCCATTTTTACCTTTGCCAGACTTATTCATGTATATACGAACAGTTATTTAGAGATAATGGCAACCTGCTAGTTTTGTTAATATAGATGACTTGAACTTGAGAAATGTTTACTCTGAACATGGTAATGCAGATTTTACATTTTATAAATTCAAAGAGATATGTGAATTTTGTTGGAGTGATCCTTATGGATTTCTTGTAATTGCTAAAGACTTTCCCTTACTTAAAGGGAGGTATCGATGTGGATTCGGTCAGTGAGAGATGAGCTACATTATTTCAGAGTTTGGCCATAATGGCCTGAAACATAAAATGTAAAGTTGTTTCATACCCACTAAAGATGGGAACTGTAGTGCTGAAGGAAAAAGACTTAAAAATATTGTAAGACCGAGAGAAGATGGAGATGCTGTTATTAAGGCACATATTTACCAACTTTATGGTGACTTGATTATTTTAATACAAAGTGTGCTGAATAGAACAATTATGATAAATTGCATGTTAAACTCGGGGTTATCCCTGTTGATATGGAAACTTTGCTGGACTGGAAACTTAATGCAATAGATGGGCTGATAAATGAAACTCTTGGCAAAGACAAAGTCCTGGATGAGGTAATTCTGCACCTTACTAAACTTAAAGCTTTACTTAAAAATACTGAAAACATGTTAACATGTGTTTCTAACCTACCTTTATTTATAGTTTTGGACGGGAAAAACAATAACCCAAGCTCTATGTCACCACCTAAGATAAACAGCATTAAATACCCTGTCATGTTAACGTAAGTGGGTCATACATTGTCTGACATTGTTGGTGACTTATACACCATGGTTAAAAGTATTCATGAAAAGTACTTGGCATCTCAACATGCTAGAATGAAACGTGATATGATTAATGAAGAAACTTCTAAACCTTTAACAGAGTGACTGGACAGTTTGAAGCCGAAAACAACCACCTCTGATAGTGAAGAAGTAAGATGAACCTCAGACTGCAGTCCAATGCAAGATACCTCTTCATAAAATTGATGATGATTTGCCTCATGATTACTTGACAAACTCATAGTCCAAGCACATGATATATGGAGTATACATGCAAAATAAAACTGTTCCTTGGGAAACAGACAAATTTTATTCTTGCCCAGTAATGACATACAAGTACAGTCTGACATAATCAAGCCAGCTTCAGGACTTTACAAACTACTGTTTAAACAGAATCCTGGTAGTTATTCACACGGTGCCCTGGAACAATACAAATTCCTTTTGAAAATTACGAGTACTTATTTAAAGAATAACAATTCTACATAGCAACGAATATGAGGACGAAGCACATTCATAGTTTATCATTATTTTCCAGCTGTTCCCCAATGTAGGAGTTGCCATAGGTTCTGGTCTCGATCTATGTAAGAAGATAGAAAAAGGACAGCGACAAGAATATGTTTACTGAAATAATGTTAATGAAATTGTCGGGGACTACATCTACTAGTTGCTTCTCTGTGAGCAGGAAATAATTCTCATACGAATGAAATATGTAGCATAATAGAGGAACTGCGCGAAAAAGAGTACATAGAATAATACGTCAAAATATTGCTTGGGAGCTGCACAAGCCTGCAAGCCGAAATAATCCTCGACGTAAATTGCAGTTGTTTAGTTTAAAGGATTTGTATCAAGTAAATTTGGTTGAAATGATTCCTTATGATCGTAAGAATAAAGGCTACAAGTACATGCTGACTGTTATTGACTGCTACACTAAAGATGCATGGTCTGTGCCTGTAAAAAATTAGAGTGTCGGGGATATAACAAATGCAATGAAAATTGTTTTGAAAGACAGAGTTCCACTTAAGAAGCTACATACTGACATCGGTAAATAATTCTACAGTTCATCATTTCTAGCACTGATGTCAAGACATAAAATAAACTTTTACTCTACCCACAGTGGTCTTAAGGCCAGTATCGTGGAAAGATTTAATTATACTTTGAAGAATGAAATGTGGAAAAAAATTTGACAGCACAGGGAAGCTGCATGTGTACGAATATATTGTCCAAGCTAGCGTTAAAATACAATCACAAAAGTACATCAAACCACGAACTTGAAGCCTGCTGAAATCAAGGACAAATCTTTACTGCAAACTGTCTATAAAAATGAGAAGATTCTGGACCTGCACAAACCTAAAGTAATAGTTGGAGACTACATAAGGGTATCGTGATTTACTAAAGGCTACTCAACAAACTGAAGAACTGAATAATTTAAAGTGGTCACGATTCATCGCTACGAACCAAAACTTACTACCTAGAAGACATGGAAGGCAAGGCTGTTCGAGGAGGTTTCTACAGCGAAGAAATTCTAGTTAACACGTATCCAAACACGTATTTAATCGAGAAGGTTTTGAAGAAGAAAGGTAATAAAGTGTTGGTGAGGTGGCTTGGGTTCATTACGAGCCATAACAGTTGGTATCACCAGTCGGACATTATATATAAATAAAGGGAATTACGTTTGCTTATGTATGAAGGAATGAATATTCTTAAAACTGAATTTCGGCATTATTATTTACTAGCAAAATGCTCTTATGCAATGCGTTACAATAGGTTGTGCTTCTCATTTGTGTCCTGTGTATAGATAAAAACTGTTGCAAAAAATTGAGTTCACACCTGCAAACTTTATTTCTGTTGAGTTATTACAAAAGAAAAAAAAAGTTAATATGTCTGCGAATGCAGTTCTTAATTATCAGTCAAGATGGAAGTCACAATGTGTAAAGACGAATCTGCAAGTAAAAACGAAGCAGACATTTATGGAAGTTTATTCTGTTCCATAAAGTGTCATTTCAATCGTCTGTGTACGAGAATATGTGACATTCTGATAAAATCAGTAACTATTGGTTCGTTGTCGACGATACCCTGTGCGAGGTTACATCCATTTACTGAGATTACTCATTTTCTGATACTTCAGAGCATCAGTGTCGTCAGTAAACCAATATTTTTGGTGGAGATTCAAAAGTTGGATTTATATAATGGTAGGACAAAATCTTTTTAAAGATATAAGGGCCAAGTTGGTTATGTACTAATTTATATACAGTGTTTATTTAATGTCTGTTTATAGTTACTGAAGTATCCGTCGTTTGCAGTTTGTAAAGCCTAAATAATGTTTAGAGGTTGAATCGTACCTTGCTATGTATTTAAAAATAATCGATACAGGTTCACAAACATAAATACACCCGATGTTTAAGCTTAGTTGTAAAAAAACGAAGAACATTATAAATGCAATAAGCCGTGCTAGATGCATCAATATGCTAAAAACATACCAACTTTATTTTTAAATTAAATATAATTTACACAACGAACAAAATGAACACAATTGTTTATCGCAAGATGTAGTTGCTAGGCAATACACACTGCAGTAATATTTACTGATTTAACGTTCCAATATTATCTATTTACTGATGGACAAATATTTTAGCTGATAGCTGACACTGTTCCCATATTGTTCACGGACACTGGCGAACTGTCAGTGATATCAGTGTTGTCAGCAGAAAACGGAAGGAAGCCATAGCAGGCTCCAGGTCATGTAAACAAATGACTGTTGAAAATTGACAGGTAAATTATACCAGGATGATGGACTTAAAATAAATCCAAGATGGCTGAATAAAATTAAACCAAGATGCCAGGCTTAAAATAAATACATGATGTCGCCTCGGCACACTAGCCTGTGTCCCCCCGGTAGGAACTTAACCTAT
Source organism: Medauroidea extradentata (assembly GCA_003012365.1). Lineage (NCBI taxonomy): Eukaryota > Metazoa > Arthropoda > Insecta > Phasmatodea > Phasmatidae > Medauroidea > Medauroidea extradentata. The sequence goes on from PNEQ01013486.1 coordinate 8,164, forward strand.
GTACTACAGTAGCGAAGTACAAGACATTGGATTTGAACCCCTTCTTGTACACAGCCCTACGACCTGGATCTATCTGAAGAAATTCAGTATATTATATCATATTTCTCTTTTCTTTAAATACAGATGTTCTTCCTCAAGTTACAGCATATGAGGTCTGGATCTCTCTAAATAAAATCAGACAGTGTCGGTAAACGTATTTTCTTTGCAGATTTCTTAATCATATATCGAATGATTCTATAGCCCTCTTTGAAGTTTCATGCATGCATTTTGTTGGGCTATTTTTAATCATATAAAAATAATTGAATTGCCTGCTTTGAGGTTTCGTACGTGCATTCATTTGGGGAATTTAGAATCATATAAAATTATTCAATTGCCAGCTTTGAGGTTTCCTAAAGCAGAAATAGTTAATAATATTTAATATTTAGTATATAAAAATCAATGAGACACAGGTATACTAAAAGTTTAAATAAAAGAAAATTAATTGTGAACATTTATCTCTTGCACAAGTTATTTTTATATATACACTACTTAAACCTAACCTGCCGTCGATGCACTCGTAGCTCAGTGGGCTTGGGCACATGTCTGGTAACACAAAGGTTGCAAATTTGAAACCAACACCCGGCGAACAAATATTTTTTTAGCTTACTTAAAAATTAAATAAAGCCATAAGGATCACATCATTCTCTCATATACAAACACACACGAATTCACCCTAACAGCAAAAACAGCACTAGAGCACTGTAGCAGACAACAATGTAAACATTTGATCAAACATGGCCCCAGAATCCAGGTACAAATATGGCGGATGCCGACTGACTACAATGCCAACTAGCAGCCAACGATGTAAACAAAGTGCGACACTAACATCGCCTACCTACCAGAAATGGAAGCAGACTGCAACACTAGAGCCGCCTACCATTCATCTATGTAAACAAACACGAACCCCCGCAAACAATGACTAAGGGAAATTTCAAGGGACAAAATTCCCTTCTGAGGGAAACATTTATCATTCAAGAAGTGACTGCTGAAAACAAGATAGAGAACACTACACGACAAGATGGACGACGTGATGTGACATGACAAATGCAAAACCTGGATGACACATGACAACATATGGTATAATTTATGACATAAGGCATAAAGTATGATGTAACATGTTGTGACATTATATGACATGTGCCATAATATGACATATGATGAGACTTTATATATAAAACGTGATATATGGTGTGACATGACAAAATGGCTGCCATGCAAAAAAAAATGGCCGTCGTGACGTAATTCAAGATGGCGGACCGATCGTCTGATCCTCAGCCTGAATCGTGTGTCCAAACTTCCCCCGTTTTCTATCATATATTGTTCTGTTTTTTAAATTGTGTAAACATGTCGCTGTTATTTACGAACAAAACATAGTAAGATCTTCAGCATCCCAATTTCCTTGTAAGAATGTTGACTTATTTTCCTAGCATGTACTATAAGAACTATAACTGAATCTTATAGTTTTGCGTGCTCTTTAGTGTTTAGTTTTCTCCCGTCGCCGTATGGTAAACTTATCATCTGGTTCGTGATTTAATTATTTAATGCATTTTATTGTACTGTACTTCATTTAACTATACGTTTTTCTTTTCTTTGCACCCACTCCGGAAATGAGCATAAGGAAAGAAACTCTTCGAAGTTGAACGTATGCGAGATTTAAAAATCCATTGTAAAATTTTGGTACACCAATAGGTAACTGTGTGTTAAGAGCCCTGTACTGCAGGCAGATGATCACTGTTGCAGCGTGTTAAGGGAAAGTTTTTTTAGGAACTACTTCTGAACGTGTGTTCGATATCTTCATCTTCGAAAAGAAAACACATTTGAAAATATGCCTCTCTATTTTTGTTTTCTGGCTATCATGCTTTGAAAGATGGTTTCGGGGCACCTGAGAATGGCTAAAAACAGCTTTTTCAAACTGCTGTTAATGTAAAAAAATACCAACCGGAATTGTAAAACAAATATGGAGAAACAAGCGCTAGACATTACTAGGTACGCACTTTCCGTAAATATTGATGCACGAACCTGTATAATACTTATCGTACCTCAATTACGGCATTTAGCACCTGTTGAATAGGTCTCTTAAGGTCAAGGCGATTCTAGATACTCTACTGATCGGGTGCCGAAGATGGCCGAGCACACACGAGTCGATTCGTGTTGAGCGACCGACGCCGAGGTTTGAAAACTCATATCCCTGTTCCATCACCGTCATAACTGAGAAGCAAAGTTTCGAAATTATAAACGTCCTCAAAAATAAAAAAAATGAATTTAAGATTTTCTGTATAAGATTGGCGAATTCACGCAAATGTGTAGTCAGATTTAATAAAGGAGTACATGTTCCTTTTAAAAATCATGCGACAGTTTGTTTTCATTAAAACATAGTGAGGTGTGCGCAACAGTAAATCGTTAGGCTCGCACTTGGGAGGACACGGGTACGATTCATGGCTCCGGCCATTCTGATTTTTTTTTTTTTTTTTTTTTTTGCTTTGCGAAATCGCTCCAGGCCAAGGCTGGCATTGTTCCTTTACAAAGATTATGTTCGATTTCCCTCCCAGTTCCTGTACTTCTGTACAAGTTGTGTGTAATTGTTTCTAATGATTTCGCTATGTTAATGAAACTTTAACCTCAATAAAAACAATAAAACCTCAGAAGACCAGATATGTCCACTCCACTATAATTGTTCACATAAAACAAGAGCACAACTGCTGCTATCTATTGGATGACGTAGAATCACGAAATTAAGCCTCTAACAAATTTACTACCTTCAAAGTCGGACCTGCCCGCAATGTTTATTCAGAATAAAATTATGGACGTTATTCTCTGATAATGAACGAAATATAATACATGTGTCGTATTACTTATCATAATTTGGTAAGTAAAGTTTCGAAAAATAAACCAGCCGTATTTCATCCAAACGTATCAGTTATCTCTTTTCTGTATATTGAGTAAATTGGACTCGTCTGCTTCTGAATGTTTGCCTGCAGTTATGACGATACTGTTGCAGCTTTGTGCAAGGCAGATAAAAAATGTGTACAAACGTTTCATGTTATTGACCAGAAATCAATATCTCCGCCCAAAATCGAGTTTTCTTGCCTCCTGATAATATATATGTTAAGGGAATGCTCCTCATCTGACAGTAAACACATTTTTTTTATAAATACACAGTTCGAAATTTTTTGTACAGTTGAAGTAGCTTTGATGTAACTAGGTCATGTTTGTTAAAATTTTCAGTGGCATAAATTACATTAAAAACAATAAGCAAGTCTTTGTTCCCGCTAATTAATAGGAAAGTTGCCCACGATATTTTGGAATATGGGTTGGAAAATTCATTGAAAATGAAACTCGTACCGCTTGAGTGTATTAGTAAAAAGAAAGTCTGAAATTCAAGTGCAATCTTTATGTCACATGTAAATGACTTAGCTTGCCAAACGTCGTATCACGCAGTCGAGCTATGCCTTATATTTCTGGAGACCACAGACATGTCTAAATTTAAAGGCTAGGCACGTTACGTCATTCCCATCCCTCTGAAAGTGGGCATTCGACATGGGTATTTCATAATAACACTTGTTATTGTCCCAGCGATGAAATACAACTATACTTCAAACAACAATGCATGAATTGTTGTCAGGAATCTTATGACAATGGTGTTTCAACTATTTTTTTCTTCTTACTTCTCCATGCAATGGACTGCTTGGCCAGTGACGTCAGAACAGATTGCATGCTGGGAGGATCAGCTGTTTTTGCACATAAACTCGCTCGTTTGCCATAAGCATCAATGCATTAGCATGCTTCATCATTGTTCATGGTTGTATATGTAACGTGTGATAGTAGGATTAACAACAGTTCTTTGACAAGATACAAAGTTTCATAATGTCCAATGATTTAAAAATATAAATAATCTCATCGGAAAGTCCGTCACTTTGCTTTCATGCTCGCTGTGTTTTATTTCGGCCTGTTTTATTTTGTACTTATTAATTAAAACAAGTGTTCACAGTTCTTTGGCGAATTATTATGTTTCAAAATTGTGTATAGTGCAAATCACTTACTATCACAAGATAATTTGTAGGCCTAAGCCTACTTATTTTAGCCTCGTATGGGAATAAGCTTAAAAGAAAGTTTGTAATGTTTTAACAAATTCAAGGATTTTGAAGAACCCGTTCCACCAGTTTACGAAATTAATAGTTTTACTATGTTAAAATTACATAATTGTGAGAGCCAATGTAGGCCTACGCATTTAATTTTACGTTTCTGTCCTCCTAGACTATTGCTGCAAGCCGATGGGCATGTAGGGTTACCTAGTGGTTTACGTTACCTCTTTAAAGAAATAAGAAATAACATTCCAAAGTCACTTACGAACATATTTAAATTTAGATATTCTTAGATTATATACTGTCGTGGTTTCGTGCTTAATTTTTTTACCTCCTTGTTGAGGTACTTAACTGCGAGGCGAATTTGAGGTTTTACAATGCAGAACAAACTTAGGACAACTGGGAGAAAATAAAATTTTAAAATGAAAATATCTAGCATAGTTTATTGATATTACGTTTGATTGACTAGGTAGTACAGTGTTTATGTATTTGTCGTACGTTCGTGTGGGTAGGCCTACATACATTTTTATTAGCCTACAGTAAAATTTGGATCCTTTGCTAAAGGTAGGCCTAGTAAGCTTATTGATAATTTCTCGGAAATATGTGTTCAAAACATGTATCCATGAGAATTCCCCAGAACGTTTGAGGAGTGTTACAGTTCAATGAAACTAATGCTAACAATAATCAAATTATCTAGTTGGAGTTTTTTAAATATAGGTACTGTTAACCATGCTCCCATATGCATATAGGAATACTTCATTTTTCTGAAGCTTACTCACGCCAACATTAATTGCCGGGTATTACGTTTATTTAATGGAAGTGGTTAATATGTCATCAATTTGTTACGACATAAATGACTAATAAAGCAAGATTCTCGCTGTATGGAATCTTGCATTGTGACGGCTTGGCGGGAGAAGTTTCATTGTGGGCCTACTCATTTTTAGACAATGTTTCTATTGATATATTGCGTTTATTACAGAAGGAAAAAACAACCAACCTTGACCTACTGGAATTACTGCCTGGTATAATAATTGTGTCAGTTTATCATAAGAAATAAATCAGCAAAATTATCGTCTCTTGTTAACAGTCATACAATTGATTTAGCTTCGTCGTTGTTTAGTATTTTAAAAATGTTTGCAGTTGCAGTAAACTAAAAAAAACAATAATTGTTTAACTCGTAGTGTATTTAAAGTGTTAATTAATTAATAGAAACTCGTCTACCCATAAAATCATATACATTTTCTGGCGCCGTTTGTGCAAAATCAGCTGTTACTACCCATGATTCAGTGCGAAAATGCTACTGGCCAAGTCGTCCATTGAAGTGCATGGGGAAAAACACTAGTAACACCACATTCTTCAAATATTTGTGTTTAATACATGGACACAATGGTAATGTTATACTATATATCCCGATACAAGACACCAAGCATAATGACCACAAATGACAGCACAATTAAGATATTATTATGTAATAAGTTATGTTATCTAGTTTATTACACTAATTAAATAATTATGTATGTAGTATTTTTACTGTGTATTTGTTTACTTTTCGTTTTAAATGTGTACTATTGTAACTTAAAACGTACATTGTTAACAATACTAATATTAATTTAAGTACACTGTAACATTTTACCTTACCTTTGAGTGTACATAATTAATTTGTATAGTAGGTTACAGACGGTTCGGGAAAAGTAAGCACTGAAAATAGCCCTGTAAATTTTTTTTCAGCCAATTCGTATTTTTGCGCGCGTGACAGCTAACGAAGGGAAATGTCAAACCTCTCTGGACACGTCACTTGATGTTTGCGCATGTAAGACAAATTGTGCAGTCGGTAGCAACCGTTCTGGTTTGGTAAATAAAAGTTGATTAACTATGCAAAATTCAAGCATGTCGATTTCAGTTGATTTAATTTTAGTATTGTCGTATTTAAGTAAGAAAATACACAGAACTATTTTCGGCAAATCGCTGCCAACCATAAAAGCAATAAGGGGACTATTGTTAATATTGGATAATATCCAGTAGCGGCTAGTGATATGTTTCAAATGTTAAACTTTTAGTGCTCACCTTTCCCCTAACGACCTCTATCATTTTTCCCTATGATCTTCAATTATGAAGTGTTAATAAAAATTATAGAACTACTCTAATTGTTTTTTTAGATGAGAACTATTAGCTGGTAAACATAGTATATTTATAATACTAATTAAAGCTGTTAAATTATATGTCAATGTATTCTAGTATATACAGGTATGCAGTAAACACACACATTATGAGTCAGGATTGAGTCATGGCCTTGCCACCTACTTATACTGTTTCTGCGATAGTTGTTTTTTTTTTTAACCGCAAAGGCTGCAGATATCACAAATCTGTTGGCCAGTTTTGTTCAAAATGGCTTTTTTTTTGTCGCGATACTTAATTTTTTTCAAGACATGAAACTATACAGTTTCTCCTAATAAAAAAAGTTAACAAAATTACACAATTAGCTATAACCATAATGTTCATTGTCTTGGGAGAATTTGCCAACATGGTGAAAGTAATTTTTAACAATTTTCCCAAATAGATTTATATCTGCTCTCGTTCAGGCTTAAAAAGTAGTCGCGAAAACAATAGAAACATGAGATAACGGCCTGACTTTTGCACTGTGATAACACAAGAATAAGTTGAATATGTACAGAATTTAAATTGGTCTGTAAAGTGAAATACAGTGGGAGTAATGCTACCTTGAAAATAACATTTAAAGTTTTGAGTTCTCTAATTAAAAATAAAAAAAGTACTTGGTTTTACATTGTTGTCACTTTTTTGGCATTGATTAATACCAAGTGGTACGACAGCCTATGTTGGAGACATTTTATTTTGTGTAGTTAGGGCCTTACAGAATGAGCAGTTGGCAGTCAGACAATAATATATGAATATCTGCATGAACATTCACAAGGTGCAGTCAAGCAGTCGGCAGTCCAAGTTCGTGCAGCCGTACCAGAACCAAATTAACTTAATCTTGGACTGTAGACTGTACGTTATATACATATATAAGAATGTTGGTAAACAAATCTCAACACTTGGAATATTTTTTTTCTGGTACATTATTTTTGCATGCGATAATTATAGTTAAAATACACTTACATTGTTAATGATTTACTTGTTACCGAAATCATGGTCAAAATATATTTCTGACTGCCGATTACGAACTGCAGAAGTGTTGACTGCAGACTGCTCATTCTGGAGGGGACTTCAGCGCGACTGAATTTTATATTCTTATTAAAGCTTGGTGAACAGCGCGGCTGAAACGCCTGCATGCTACGCAGTTTCGTGAAGCAATGTTGGCAGTTCTAGGGATTGGGGAGGGGGTGTCTCAGACACTGGCTATCGTACAGATGGCATGCTACGGTGCAAGTTTCATGTCATGTTCTCACGTTGTTGCAGCGTTTCGAGGAGAACTGCGATAAACTGCTGGAGGAGACTGAAAAGCCAGAAGCTGAATCAAAACCCATATACCCTGAAGATTGGATGATTTTCGTCGATGAGTCTGAAGAATCTGTTGCCTATTAATTTTTCTCCCGCACCGCACATACAAAACCTTAATAAAATTTGAAGGTTTTACCAACAACATCAAATGGATGTGCGACACTGGTGGTTATTATTTCTAAAAGTTTTCTGTAAGTGCTATATTGTATGCTTTTTTATATCTGGCCTCTGTTCAAAAAATTGTATTCTGAAATTTTGATCTTTTATGTACATTAACCCTACGGGGCATATATTGTGTATTTTGTGATATTTGTGCTAACTTCGAAGTATTTGTGGTCTCCAGCAGGCAAAATACTGTATTTAAAAAAAATGTGTCACTTTTTATCAAGGATGTGTGCGATAAAAATGACAGGAACTTAACTGCCTCTAGAGACGACCCTCGAAACAAATACGCAGATCAGTTTTTCATTATAAATTTTTTTTCCACAACACACAAGCAAGATCTTCATTTAAAATTGGACATATTTACTAACAACGTAAAATGAATGTGCAATTGTGGTGGTCACTGATTTTTAAAAGTGCTATACTTAATGCCACGTTTCTTATATTATCTGTTCAATAATAAGAAAATGTTGAAGTTTACATGTCAATTTTCATTTGTGATTGCTTCGAAGTCGTAGTTGTTTTTCTCTGGAAAAAGAGTTTATAGATAAAGATTTCTCACTCTTTATGTAAGATTTAGGTGATAAAAATAATGTGAAGCTTTCGAAGTAGGAAACTGGTGATATTTCTCTTCTTTAGCCAGGGGTCGACGAGGTTGGTAACACACCACCAGATGCCATTGCCCAAATTCAAACTTTCCATGACGAAGAGTTACAGCTGGCTCTCAAAATCAAATATAGAGATTTTTTTTAACTTAATTTTTTTTCCACAGCACACATGCAAGTTATTCACTTAAAATTTGACATATATTCTAACAACGTCAAAAGGATGTGCGATATTAGTGGTCACTAATTCTTAAATGTGTATTTTTATTGTTGTTATGTTTTATGCAATGCCATTTCCTTGTAAGTTTTTGATATTTTGTATCTGTTAATAAAATTTCTGTAAGAAACTGTTAATCTATATGTAAGTTAACCTACATGGTATATTTTGTGCATTATGTGCTATTTGTGATTGGTTTGAAGATATCGTGGTCTTCTACAGGTAAAATCTATACTTTTACATTATACTTCTCACTTTTTATCTAAGATGCATGTAATGAATATGATGTAAAGAAAATATGGAGGTGATTTTTTAAATTTTAATTTTTGGCCACAATGCACAAACAAGATATTCATTTAAAATTTGACGTATTTTTGAACAACAACGAAAGGAAGTGGAATTGTGATTGTCTTTATTACATTGTATGTTTTTATAACTGCAATTTTTGTGCCATGTTTTTCTAATTACTTTTTTCTAATACCTGTTATGTTTAGTCTCTGTTTAGAAAATTCACTTACAAAATGTTGAATTTTATGTAAATTTACATACGTGGCACTTATTGCGCGTTTAGGACATTGAAGTCCTAGTGGTCTTCTGCTGACTAAAAGCAAATTTTATATACATATATTTTTTTAAATGTTAAATGTTTGTAACAAAAAAAAAGTTAGGTGTTATGTGTTTCAGTAACATATGGTAATGTGTAAAGCAAGACATGTATGTCTGAATGTAGAATTATATGATTTAATAAATCATTTAATGAAACGTGAGTGATTTAAATAATACTTGCTAGGGCGTGGTTCACTTATTTCATTATTAAGTTTACAAATAATTCAAATTCGCGATTGCCAAAAATTGAAACCTAATTCACAACTTTGTTGCATTAATTTGACTTTTAAGATGCACATAACATGAACTCAACCCGTTCTCTCTTTTAAATTATTAAGTTTGCTGTTCACAAGATTTAAAGATAAAATTAGGATTGCCTAGTTTAATTGTATAAAATATGTAGGCCTTATATACAAATGTTGAAAAAAAAAATTACCCTTGAATATGCTCGGGAAACATCTCCAGATGTTATTGATGCCAATTAAATTCAGTGATAGAAACTTAGTAGCCAAGCTGAGTTTTGAAAATTAATTTAGTCGTCCCGTCTGCCAGGTGAGTGGAATAAAATTGTAAAATGTTTCTTTTACTTCACCAGAACAAAATCAATCTCAGAAGCTATGTACTGCCCTCCCTACAACCATTCTACTCGTTATGTCAACTTCTTTTCTTCAGTAGTGTGTACGCTTCGCCTCCATTTCCGATTTTGAGCCGTTCGGCAGTGACTGCTACCCACTATGGATATTAAATGAGACGAGAGAGATATCGATAGCAATTTATATCAAAAAGGAAAATAAAACCTAACCAACTTCTAATGTGCGAAGTGTCGATACATCGGAATTACGATACTATTGAACGCAGTAATGTTTCAATATTGTCAATGCATCAAAATAGACGACACTATCGAAATTTTCGATGGTATTATCAATATCGAAACAGAGGTAAGCATGAGGTAATGGCACTGATGCTAAAATATAGAAAAAAGATACGTTAAACACTAATATTAAAAATTTCTAGCCTAGTATTTAAAATGTGCAAAATAAAATCTACGTTTCTGCGAGTAAGGTACTTTTTTCACACGACCCTTTCCTTTGAACCTAATGGCTGCTACTCACCGAACGTCATGAAAGTTAATATGTTTGGTATGGATGTTTTAAACAGATCGCTATCTTTTACCACTGGCAAAGTACATCCATGTTGCGACAAAATGACAATTATTTTAAGTGTAAATATATAACGTAGGCCTAGGTATAACTAACAATAATTATTAGCTATTACTTAACAATGTGAAAATTTATTATACGAAGATTAAAAACTTTAAAATAGATTATGTCGATTGTTAAACCTTCACTACGTTTAGAGTAACAACTCAATCCGGATAGAACTAGGAGTGGAATGAAGAATACTGATTAAAATTTTACTTTAAACACCTTCCTATTGGACTGAAGCAGGAGTGGAATGAGTAATCCAGTCTAATCGGCGAGGTGGACTGGAGTGTAGAATCCGGTTTGAAACGTTTACTTTAAACACCCATTGGACTTATCTGAACGAAGATGAAGCAGTCGCCATATTGAATCGTTGGTTTGGTTACATAAGAAGTTAAAATCGTCCTGCCCTACCAAAAAATATACAACAGAAATTAACAGATATCCCAACAAAAATTCTGATGTTTTCTAATGCAAGTCTGTTGGTTTCTGTTGTATTTCATACGAGAAATGGCCGCTTTCTGTTGGTTTCTGTTGTGCAAAGGTATGTTGGTTTATGTTGCTTTCAAATGGTTTCCATTAGTTTTCTGGTGTATTTTGTTGGTTTCTGTTGTGAGTACGCCTGTTGGTTTCTGTTGTTTCCTAGTGGCTTCTGTTGGTTTTAATTGTGTTTGTTGGTTTCTGATGTGTTAAGATATGTTGGTTTTTGTTGTTTCCTAGTAGTTTATTTGTTTCATGTTGTTTTTTGTTGGTTTCTGCTGTGCAGTGGCTTGTTGGCTTCTGTTGCTTCATAGAGGATTTGATTGGATATTGTTGTTTTTTGTTAGTTTCATTTGAAAATAGGAATAAGGTTTCTGTTGTATCCCAATGGTTTATATTGGTTGTTGTTGTGATTAGTTGGTTTCTGTAGTTCAGTTATCTGTTGGATTCTGTTGTATTTTGTTAATTTCTGTTATATTTTGTTTGTTTCAATACTTTTTGTTGGTTTATGTTGTATTATGTTGGTTTCTGTTGTTTTTGCTGTGTTTTGTTGGTTTCTTTTGTGTATTGTTAGATTCTGTTGTGTTCTGTTGGTTTATATTGTGTTTTGTTGGTTTATGTTGTGTTTTGTTGATTTATATTGTATTTTGTTGGTTTCTGCTGTTTTGTTGAGTTCAATTGTATTTTGTTGGTTTCTGTTGTTTTCTATAACCACCAGAACCAACATACCCCAACAGGAACCAACAGAACCCAACAAAAAACTACAGAACCCCACAAACTACAACAGAAATCACCAAACTACAACAGAAACCCCCTTACAACAGCAGATACCAACAGACCCCAGTAAACCACAACAGAAACCAGTAAAACACAGTAGAACCCCACAAACAATAACAGAACCCCCCGAACTAAAATAGAAACCCACAAACTGCAACATAGCCCAATGGATACAATATAAAACAATAAAACCCACAAAACCAACAGTACACAACAGAAACCAACATAACACAACAGTGGCCACCAAAACAACAGTATCCAATAAAACACAACTCTATCCAACAAAGCACAACAGTATCCAACAAAGCACAACAGTATGCAACAAAACACAACAGCATCCAACAAAACACAACAATATCCAACAAAACACAACAATATCCAACAAATTACAACAGTACCCAACAAACCACAACATGCATCAACAATATAACATAATCCAATGGAAAACAACAGTGCACAATAGAAACCAATGGAAATCTAATAACACACAAAAGAAAACCATTAAAAACCAATGTGACACAACAGAAACAATGAAAACCAATGACACACAACATAAAACATTGAAAACCAACGGCACACATCATAAAACATTGGAAACCAACAGGAAACAACAGAAACCAAAGATAAACAACTGCAAACAACAGAAACCAATAGAAACCAACACACAACAGAAATCAATATAATCCAACAAAATGTAATACACAACAAAACCCAACACAAACCAATGAAAGATCCCAGTTGCAGCCAACAAAATACACTGGTGTCCAATGAAGTCTATTGGTTCTACAACAGGAAACATTCGAAACCAATAAAAATACAATTATTTATATATATATATATATATATATATATATATATATATATATATATATACACACACACACACACACACACACACACACAACAGAAACCACTGAACTTCTGGTTGTTTTCTGTTGATTTCTGTTGTAAATTTTTAGTAAGGTGGGCTAGCTAAATAAAACTGTTATATGTTATAAAAATAATGGGAAGTGACAAACAAATCAAAATAAATATTCTGACTATTAAATTTAAACAAAATATCTAACAATATTCACCTCATGCTTTTTGACAGCCATTTGTTCTGTAGTTTAATGTTTTGCAAAGAGATGTCTCTAAACACGGATTCAGTCCATGTTTACATTCCAACCCAGATCGAAAAATTTACTGTTAACACATTTCAGTCCACTTTCTCTCTAAGTTTGCTCCATGTTGAATCCAGTCCAGAAGTTTAATACAAAAGCACTACTTGTTGACCACATATCTAAAGATATACGTCTGAACACAGAAACGAGTTATTATTAATCAAATGATATATTCGAATGACAGTATAAAATATCAATAATTGCATATAAACTGTCAGTGTCAAAGATGCACATCGAAAATAAATTACAGTGTTCAAATTTTATTGCAAAAATACATAGGATATCAGATAATTCGCGGGTACAGACCGATACAAGTGAAACTTATGTAAAAACTTGATAGATTCATCGGCGTAGTTAAATTTCTTATCTACTGCAAACTGTATTAAAATGCTCTGCAATGATGATATAACACTTATTTAAATTCAAATCACAACTCTGTTGATAAATATTTACAATAATTATTTATAGTAAATATTTATAACATCTAATATTCCTACACTAGGTAAACTGTTAATCAATGTCCGTTCCTCTCACCCACAGCAGAACTGAGATTACATAACGTCACCTTAATTGTAAAACTTCCTAACTTCATTTTGTATAAATGCAGGAAAAACCAGTAAATTTTTCTGTGGTAAAATAAAACATTAGTTTTCATCATTACAATAAAAGATCTCATTATATTTACTTTTTAACCAAGTTTTGGACATACCATATATTTAAGATGATTTAAGAGACAAAGTCGATAAACAAAAAATGGAGTTGCACGGTTTTACAATTAGGGTGACGATAAGTCACTCTTCACTTAAAATGTTTCGCTTCAGAACTCTATCACTAATTGCAATAGTTTGACCTATGCATTCAGCCCACACATGCAACTGCACCAACCGCCGCCGTATGCACTACTGCCACTTGAAGTAGTGATCCTGCACTGTTCCTTGCCATCGCCGTCGTCTTCGTCAGTGTCATCTTCTCTGCCGAGGCAGTACTCGTCACTTACACGCACAGGCTAAATGCCACAATAACTCTGCTGGTCAGTCGCCCATTCTCATAGCCCAGCGAAAATGCTAGCTGCCCCAAGCTCGTAATTTCCAGGTCAAGTGTCGTTGAAGACCTGGGCACTTGCTCTTCAAGGACGGCCTAGCGATAACGGCCGGTGCTTGCCTCCCAGACGGCTCTTAATACCAGCAGGAAGTGAGGAGTGAGAAGAGAGGGGAGGTGGCATGGCTCTTCGCATCGCCTGTGAGTGGTCGAGCGCTGCCTCACTGCAATAAGGTGTCAGGAGAGCCTTTCATACTCTTGCAAGGGTAGGTAACAGTATAAAAGGCAGAGAGTGGTAAAATTATTCACAAGGCCAGGGTGGACGGCTCTAAGGCCAGGGCAGATAAGTATTTTTTTAATCACACTTTTGACTTTAATATTCCCAATACTTACTGTGCCCATCACTGAACCCATTCCCTGTCATAATCAAATAATCTGACTAAATTGGAGGGGAAGTGTACACATACTTAGAGTGATATTTTTTTAAACAATATTTGCCGAAATTGACATTATTCCTATTGTATTTATATCAGATGCAACTACTGGAGCCATCTAACACGTACACTTTACTTGGACTAGCATTGTCATTTCTTTTTTGGCCACAAGAGAAATATGTTATCTAGTTTGCTACTGACAAGCACTCTGTGCTCTAATGACAGATTTGCCATGAGAAACTATTAAACCCATACCCATTAATAGAATACCTATAACACTATCTATCACCACATAAAGAAATTGTAACAGCAAGAATTGTAACCATGTCACATACTACCCTGTAAATATTGCTAGGTTTTTCGCAATAAATTTATTCAATGTAAGACACCTTATCAAGAATTAGAATTGTAACATATATATTTTACAGTGGCCTGAAATGTCAAATTTTTTAAGTGCTCAGAAACCTAAACACTGTATGTATACTTTAACTGAAATCCTTAGATATACATGTAACGGAAATATACAAATCAGATTTATATATATATATATATATATATTTATTTATTTATTTATTTATATGTGTGTATATAAAAATATCTAAGTATCTGTTTCACTGCAGCCCAATGTGCCAGTCCAGGATTATGGTTATATCGACTTACACAACTGACAGCGTAGCTAATGTCTGGCCGGGAAACCTGGGAAGCAAACAACAGGCTCCCAACTGTTTCTTGATACGGTATGCCTTCCATTTTCTTGAAGTCTTCTGGATATTTTGGTGACTGTTCTTTTGTTGGTTTTTCACCTGTGAGCATAGGAGTTCCAACTGGGTTACACTCGTGCATGTTGTATTTCTTTAACATTTTATCGATGTGACATCTCTGACCAATCCAGATTTTCATGTTTGGACGATGTCTTGTTATTTTAAACCCTAAAACATGTTTGGCTTCTCCAAGATCTTTCATTCTAAATTCAGCCATAAGTGTATTCTTGAGATCATCTTTTATCTTTCCATCATTGGATAACAATAATACATCATCCACATAAACTGCAACAATTATGATCGATCTTTAATTGATTTTGTAATATACACACATGTCAACATCTGACTGCTTCAAACCTAGTTTCTTTAGACTTTTGCCCAGCTTTGTGTTCCAGACTCTGCTAGCTTGCTTCAGGCCATACGATTTTTTCGAGCGACACACTTTATTAGATCCACTCAAATGATCAGGCTGACGCATATAAATTTATTCACTGAGATCACCCTGCAAAAAAGCAGTAACTGCATCAAGCTGATCTATATGTAAGTCATGTTCTGCTGCAACAGCAAGTAAATACATGAGAGAACCTTAACGTACTACTGGTGCATAGGTTTCTTCGAAATCGACACCCTTTTTCTGGGCGTATCCCTTAATAACTAGGCGGGCTTTGTGCTGAACAATTTTTCCGGATGTGTCTCGTTTTGTCTTGAAAACCCACTTACAGTCTAGAGGCGTTTTTCCACTTGGAAGATCGACAAGCTCCCATGTACAATTTTCAACTAAGGCGTTGTGTTCTTCGTACATGGCTTGGAGCCACAAATCTTTATCTGGGCGTTCAAGCGCTTCTTCTACTGATAATGGATCTTCTAGTACTTCGAGCATTGTAGAATAGGTCACATAATCTTCAAGAATCTTGGGAGGTCTCTTTTGTCGCTCTCCTCTACCTAAACATTGTTGTGGAGGCACAACTGTGGAAGTTTGTTAATTTTCTGAAAATCCGTGAAATTCATCCAATTCACCCTTATGTGAACAATCTGTATTGCCAGAAGAATCACTCAATGAATTTCTACTTTCAGAGTCTGTGGCACATGGAATGACGAGATCTAGTGTCTGTGATGG
Source organism: Medauroidea extradentata (assembly GCA_003012365.1). Lineage (NCBI taxonomy): Eukaryota > Metazoa > Arthropoda > Insecta > Phasmatodea > Phasmatidae > Medauroidea > Medauroidea extradentata. The sequence goes on from PNEQ01013486.1 coordinate 24,306, forward strand.
TGTGGTAGCCTCAGTTTGTTTACTAGGTTCTTCCAGAAAGTTGAAAATATCTCCATTTTGATCACATTTTGTGCCATCCCTTAAAAGCAAATTACCCTTTTCCATCTCTGAAAAAATCACATTTCTTGAAACGATCACTTCATTCTTAACCGGATCATACAAGCGATATGCCTTGCATTCCAAACTATTCCAACAAATATGCATGGTCTTGATTTTTCGTCTAGTTTCTTCCGTTTCTCTTTTGGTATGTGAGCAAGTGCTTTGCATCCAAATATTCTGGCATGCTTTAAGGTTGGTTTCTTGCTGGTCCACATCTCTTCAGGTGTTCTTTCAACACATTTGCTAGGTGAATGGCTCAAAAAGTACACAGCCATATATGCTGCTTCTGCCCAGAATATGTTCGGAAGTGCACATTCAATCAGCATGCAACGTGCCTTTTCTAAGATGGTGCGGTTTAGCCTCTCTGCTCTGCCGTTTTGTTCAGGAGTGAATGGAGTAGATTTCTGATGCTGAGTTCCTACTGACTGCAACACATTTAACATCTTATTGTTACAGTACTCCACTCCATTGTCAGTCCTGAGAGCCTTTATTCTTTGTCCCGTCATATTTTCAACAAAGGTTTTGAAAATCATGAAATATTCCAAGACTTAGTCTTTACTTTTTAAAAAATAAACAAATGTCTTGTTGCTAAAGTCATCAAGAAAGGTGAGCATGTAACGAGACCCTGACAGTGACTTTTCTTCAATAGGACCACAAATATCAGAATGAACAAGTTCAAGTACTCTACTAGCTCGAGAATCACTTTCTTCAAACGGAAGACTGTGACTTTTACCTCGAACACATACCTCACAGAGAGAATTTTCTGAGTTGACAATGGGATAGTCAACTCCATGAGCTAGACCATTCTTTAATTTATTAAGACTAGAAGAATTTACATGCCCCAGTCGCCTATGCCACGGATTTACATCAGCTCTTGGAGAGCAACTGATTTGATTGAGCATTGCCAGATCATGATGACTGTTATCTTGTGTATTCAGCTTAAACAAATTATTTGTGAGCGTTGCACAGGCAATGACAGTGTTATTTTTGTTAATCACTCTTGCACCTTTGGAATCAAATACTACAGTGTTTCCTTTATTAACTATTTGATCTACTGAGAGAAGATTGGCCCTTTAAATCAGGAATATATTACACGCTACTTACTTTAACTTCTGATCGCTATTGTGAAACATTAACTAGTAGGTTAACATCACCAATACTGTCAGTGACCATCTGTTCGTTGTTTGCAGTAGTGATGCTTAACTGGGTTGACTTCCTTTCTTCTTCCAGTATTTCTCGGTTGAAAGTCATGTGAGTTGAGCAACCTGAGTCAAGAAACCACGAGTTTTCTTTTGATGACATTTGTCAGAGAAAGTACTAAGCATGGAAGTTTCATTACAGGTATCACGTCTGTGGAATTTTTGTTGTGTTTCATCTTTTCTTCTGTTACAATCTCTAGCCACGTGACCATGCCTATCTCACCGATAACAACGTGGCCCATGTAATTACCTGAATCACGACTTAGAGGTGGCCCACTTATTCGACTGCGATTGTTAGTGCCATACATTGCAAGCGGTTTATGCTCATCAGGTTTTATCACAGATATATCTTGCAATAACTTGGTCTTGATTGAATCGGCAGTCACAGCTATTCCAGAACTTTCTATTCCCATTAACATGGTCTCATAGACATCGGGTAATCCAGCCAACAAAATCGTTCCAATCCATTCATCACTCACTTTCAATCCAATGCTTGACAATTTGTGAGCTGTGATAGTTGAAATGCCGACCACCTCACTTATCACAATCATGAAACAAGGCTATGCAACTGGAGATGGCACAAATACAGTAGTTTCATGTGAAAACTCAATATTTCTGATTGCTGTCGAAAACAGTACGGATAATGATGACTGAAATAATGCATCTATCGGTCTTTTTATTTTCCTGAAAAATATTACTGTTTCCATTGTTCGTCTTTCGTCGGCTCAGTAAAACACTCCCAAGTTGTTTGTGGTAGCAGAACTATCATTCAGCCCTTCGTTTTTCCTATGGATTTTAATTCCTCAGTCGTTAGTAAGGGCACTGGAGCCAATGCAGTTAACATCTGTGATGTAGAGTGAAGATGTTTCTATGTCTGAAGGTGAAAGTAATAATGATAACACAGTGCAGAAACATTAAGAAAAATTAAATCGTGATGGTGTTTCTAAAGCAACGAAAAATAAATACGACAAAACAAAAACGTTCAACGTCAAATGGCTGTCCATGCTGGAGTTAAAGGATTGGGTTGAGCCAGTTACAGGTGATGAATTGAAAGTTAAATTTAAAGCTTGTTCAT
>PNEQ01013486.1:26778-62360 GCA_003012365.1 Medauroidea extradentata
TATATATATATATATATATATATATATATATATATATATATATATATATATATATATATATATATATATATATATTCCCATTTTAAAATAACACGAAAATTTTACATATACATTTATATGTATATATGTATGTAATATGTATATATATGTATATATACATGTATGTATGTATGTGTAAAATTTTCGTATTTTTAAGAAACGGGAAAAACTGGAAATTTTGGGTCAGCTTAGCGGGAATTCGACATTTCATGATCTGGCAAGACTAAGTGTTTTTAGGTTAAAGGTTAGGTAACGGAAATAGAGGCAGAAGCTAAGTTTCGTTCTAAGAGAACAGCTGTTTGGCAGTATGAGATAATGTTAAATTTTATGACAAAAACAAGGAATTTTTCAGAGGTAAATTTTTGCCAACGCATACTAAAATAAGGGAAGAAAAGCTATGGGCAGAGCTGACGGAAAAGGTAAATAGCTGAGTTTGCGGCACGCCTAAATGAATTGCTAAAATTTAGGAAAGTAAGTACAAACATAATGTACATATTTGTCAAAGAATACTGGCAAATGTTTAAATTTTATACTAATATGACCCCGCATAGTCATAATACAAGAAATAAAAAAGTGTTCATTATCCTATAGCCACATTAACATTATACCAAAAGAATATTGATTATATGATAGTCAAATAGTGGATTTTTACAATTAGTAAAAGGCAAAATTTTTTTGTACAAAAAATGGAAGCAAAATAATAATAATGAGTATTTGAAAGCTGACTATAATATACGTAATAACTTAGTAAATTATAAAAAGAGATATTTAAAAGAATTTTATTATAAGGACAGAATAATCAATTCCAATTGTAATATGAGGGCAGTGTGGAGAGTGATAAATGAAGTGTTATACAATTGGCAAGATAATTTTGGCAATCAACAAATTAAGAATGTTATTGTAAGTGGAATTGAGTACACCTCTGGCAGTGATATATGTAATATATTAAATAATTATTTTATTAATGTTGCAAACAAATTAGCTGAAAAGTTTGTTAACGTTAACCAGGATAATCCTTACAGTAGTAGAATCAGCAATAATAAATCTATTTTTTAATCCTACATCTGTTAATGAAGTAATCGATTGTATATGTAAGTTAATATATATATATATATATATATATATATATATATATATATATATATATATATATATATAATATCTCATGACCCAATTACTAATAAAATTCTTAAGAGGAATGTTGAGATTTTTGGTCCAATATTGACTTGTTTAATAAATTATTCTTTCGAGGAAGGAGCATTCCCTGATGGATTTAAAATTGCCAGAGCGGTTCCAATATTTAAAGGTGGTGATAAGTTTGAACCTGGGAAATATAGATCTGTCTCAATTTTACCATCTATTTCTACAGTAGTAGAAAAAAAATTTCAAAGTTAGACTTCTCCAGTATCTGGATAAAATTAATTTTTTCTTTAAGTATCAGTATAGATTTAGAAAGTCCTCGTCGACAGTAAACGCAGTAGCTGAAATGATCAGTGAAATTGAAAAAGCTTAAGATAAAAATCAGATTGTAACAGGTTTATTTTTGGACCTTCAGAAAACTTTTGATACTATTGAGCATGAGGTGTTATTAACCAAGTTGGAAAATGTTGGAATGAAAGGTTTGCCTCTTAATTGGATTAGAAGCTATCTCTCAAATAGAAAACAATACGTTCATGTAAATGGTAATTCAAGTGAGATAAAAAATATAAATATTGGAGTCCCACAAGCCTCTATTTTGGGTCCTTTATTGTTTTTAATTTACGTGAATGACATTGGGCAACTAAAACTACATGGGAGAGTAACTTTGTTTGCAGACAACACAAATATTTTTTATATTGGTCAACATTAGAAGATATCTTTAAAAATATGCAACAGGATGTAGATAAAATTTTAAATTTGTGTGATTACAATAGGCTTTCCATTAACATAAATAAGCAAGTCCAATTATATCATTATTCGTAAGCCTTAATTACATATACCAACTGAACCTGAAATAGTGATAAAAAATCGTTATTAACTAAGGTCTCGTATAAGTATTAAGTATTTGGGAATTTTTATTGACAGTACTCTAACTTGGGAGAAGCAGATACAATATGTTGCTAAAAAAAGCTTTATCGTTAGTTGGGACTCTCGGTAGGTTGAAAATGTATTGTCAGAAAAACATTTGACGCAGGTTTATTTTGCCATGGTTCATTATCACTCTGAATATATGAACATTATTTGGGGAAGAAGAGGGATTGATAAAGTAAAACCGTTATAAACACTCCAAAGAAGAGCTTTGAAGTATTTAATCGGCTTAGGTTACTATACACCTGTTAAACTGGTGTATATGAAAGCTAAAGTGTTGCCCTTTGGGTTGAACATTTTAAAGAATGTAGCATTATTTACATATAAAGTTATAAAAAATTTGTCAAAATAATATTCTTAATTTTTATACTGCTAATCATTGTTATGATACAAGACATTCAGAAGACTTATGTATAAATGAAATTGTGTCTGTGAGGTTTGGTAAGATGGGTTTATCTCATCAGTTTGTATCTGTTTTTAGTAAGTTACCAAAACATTTTAAATACATAAGTATCAATTTTAAAAAAGCAATTGAGTAATTATATGTGGACCAATTTGTATTATCTGTATGTTGTTTATGTGTTACTGTGGTATCTTTCTTTTTTTGGTGCTATCATGAAATTTTAATAAAATTATGTCTGTATTTATGAAGAAGCCATTAAGTTGTATGTATGTTCCAATATAGAGCTAATGCTCTCTGGAACATTGTTGTAAAAATAAAAATTAATAATAAGTTGCCTGCTGGTATCAAAGAATCTTTTAATGTTAAAAACTCAAATGTACAAACATTAAATAACTTTTTATTGTTAAACTCATATTATTCTGTAGCTGAGTTTTTGAATGATCATGATATAGTCTGACTACATAGTTTGTATTTTGTTTTTAAATTTTTAAACTATTTGTTATGTAAATATTTGTTATCTTGTATTTTGTCAATGTTGACTACACCTACATCCCCGAGTATATCATAGTCAAAACTGGGATACATAGGATGGCTCTAAATAAATAAATAAAATAAAACTCTTAAAATTAACTTAAGTTAATACATTTTTCCATAATAGATGTTATATTGTACCAAAAAAAATTATTCTTAGGAACTGCAAAAAATTAATAATTTCAAATCGTGGTTTATGGAAGGAATAAGGCTCATACTGTGTAGTGTAATGCTGTATTTCTTCAAATGGACTGTTTGAATAATGAAATGTTCCTAGTTGCTCGTACTGATTATATTGCAATTCAGAGTTTCAAGTGATTACATTACGTAAGGTATATTCTGTAGTTTTCTCTGCGTCAATACATTAGGATTCCCTTCTGTCACACGCTATATGCAGGCTCCTTACTTTTACTGTATGTAATTGCCAACTTAGAACTAAACAATTGTAATCACCACAGTTCAACTCTGTCTAATACAGTATGACCAACATTAATTAATAGATTTTCCATTTCAATGAATCTTGTCTGTGGAAAAATAAGTGTAAAAGAAGGGAAGCCATTGTCAACTGCAATGTAAATAACAGTATTCAGGAAAATATCATATATTAACATAGGAATAATGGTGGGGACAAAATAAAACTGTGTATGTAAAATTGAGGTACTACTGTATTTCTCAAACAACATATCTTTCAGTTGTGCCGTTTTCATATACATTTATGAAAGTCAGGGAAGGGGACGGTGGCTTCCCCAGCATGTATGTGCATGTTGTAAATCATGTAAATGTCCTAACTGTTAACAGCCTCATTATGTAATATTGACCCAAATTGCTTGCAATGCATAACGATTCACAGAATATTATTGAGGTTGGTTTGCTGTTATGGAATGTTTATTGATTTGTGTAAGTCTATTTTGGATGGTTTAACAGGTGGAGACAATACAGATACTGTGCAATCCTCCCAATGAGATCGTAACATTTCACAACAAACTATGCTGCTGAGGAGATGATTGAAGATGATCCTGTAAAATTTGATCCAGCCACATCAGATTCACCTTCATTTGCTGTACCAGCTGTATCAACAGCATCACTTGTTGCATCTGGTGCAACAATACCTGTAGATCCAAATGCATCATCATCAAGCATTGTTACTACGGCAAGTCTTGTCCAAGACAGCAGACAACACCCAATCGCACTACTGGTAAAGCTTAATTTTATTGAATACCTCCAAACAGTTAACGGAAAAATGGTTAAAAAATTCAGTTGCTATTCCTAGTAAACATTATTATTGTTATTATTATTAACCCCCCCCCCCAATCCTTCCTAAACTTCCCAACCTCCCTCACAGTCACAACTCCTCTGGCATTACATTCCACTCCCTCACAATCATAGACTGTTCTCCTCCACACCCCATGTATCTTCTCACAGTTGTTTCCTCTGCCCTTAAACATGCCCTTAGTTAGCTTCAGGCCATCCCTCCCTCCCCACCCACCACCATCTCCATTCCTTACAATTATTGATAGCATATACCCTAAAACAAATCTTATTAGTTGGAGATGGAATGTAAGATTTGAACTTAAAACACTTCGACCTCATAATATATGCTAATTATCCAACTGGGTTCAGTATTGAAGTGAAGAAAGGGTATAAATTATTGTATTTTCAAGCAAAAATTGTTGTTTATATCCCTATGTATTTTGAAAAAATGTTTACTGTGTTATTGCCAATTATGAGCATTTGAGTTAATCGGCATATTAAAAATATTCTGTGTCGTATTAGGTGTAAATTTTTTATTGAAATATTATTTACGGACATGTCAATTTTTAAAAACTTTTACATTATTAGTTTTTGTAGTTATGCCTTGGCTCTTCTGCCATATCGCCATCTCTGCAATATGAAACCTACAATAGGACAATACGTAATAATTTCTCGCAATGAGCATTTTGCAGTGCAGTTCAGTTCACTGAGTGCTTTGACTTGTATTGTTCTACATTACTCATCTTCACTCTGAATAGTTTCAGATTGAATCCTTATGACTCTAGTACTCCAGTTATGGCTTACTGCAAGCAATTTCTTTTCTGTTAGTGCATTTTTGTTTCTTATTTTGGCCCAAAGAAAAAATTGTACTTATTCAAGCTGGATTCACAAATTTCACTTTGTGTACACACGCACATATAAAAATAGTAGGAATATAGTGTACATGCTTTTAAATGCCAAACTGAGTAGAACTATAGCCTGCATCCATTAAGTGGAAATGCACATTTAGTGGTGGTAATGAATCCAACTTTTTAAACACCAAAAACCAACCTTATGTAATGATTTGAAAAATATTGTTTCCATCGTAACATTGCCTGTATTTGGTAATGGCTACTTTACAAATTTGAAGTGTGTCAGGGACCCAGGACCTCTCGCAACGTATACCTGCTACACTATGGAAGCCGGTGAGTAAAATTTAAGTTCTAAATTTGTACAAAGGTTGCAAATTCACTATTTATTTCACAGCTTCACATTATTCAAATTTCAACTCACAGTCAAGAACTAAGATCCATGAGTAAATAATTTTATAGGTCATTCCGTGAGCACTTAAGATTTAACCTTTGAAAAAAGTCACTAGCCGTTACTGCATATATGCCGCCTTCAACAGAAGTTACTTTACTGCTTGTATGGTTGGTAGCGATTCATCGCATGTAGTTCCGTGTATTTTCCTATTTGAATATGACATTACTGAAAGAACATCAGACGAAATCGACCTCTCTGTATTTAATATACGTACTTCAAAATATTTATTTATGATCTTATTGACATTTCTACTTACAGCACAATTAGACTTAATTGGCACCAGAAGAATGTGACGCTATCGCAGACCTCGGGTCATATTGGTCGTTACGTCTTGCTGTACGCTTCAGACAGTTCAAAACTCTACCGACAGGTGGAATCAGAGTTAGGTTTTTGCCGCTTCGCCATGTTGCATCATTTACATGTGTTTGTCTGTTGTGTGTATATACACATTCAAAAGTATTGTAAATTGCCATGAATATCATTGCAAATGATGTGAAACCATCGGTATTATGTAAATTATGTTTTATATTTGCCAGCGTAGAAACATCATACTTTTTATTTCACCTATTAAGAAAACACATAATTTATTGTTTCTGTTACGTGTGTCGTCGTTGTTCGTGGCAGAACCAAACGAAACTTGAATTCTTGAATTGCGTGTGTCGTGTGTTTTAAGTGGCAGGTTTGAATTACAAATTCAAATAAACTATGCCCGCATTTACTAGATTTGTAACGGCAATAGTGCATATTGTATCAATTAGTCGATGGACAGAAACCAGTGTTACAAGACATCAACTGGCAGGTATTTATAGCTACAATTACTTTTTATTATATCATATTAAGCCCCGTGCATTTATTGAGTAGATGTTGTAGATCAAATTTATCAGAGCAGTTTAATGTTGTTGTAAACATTGCACAACCCTATGTAAATAAAAGCATGTGGCAATATTTATGTCTACATTTGGTGGAAAGATATAAACAGACAGAAAATAGAAATTAATTAGGGGTTTTCTGAATGCTCACTTAATTCCGAATTACGTAACCACACTTTTTTAAGCATTTGATTTTGGGACCCTACAACTATTCACCATGGAACATAATATGTTGGAGTTGCCTTTATTTACACTGTCCAATGGACCAGGGGAAAGAAGTTGTTAAAAGCAGGAAAATGTAAAAAGGGAGAAAGTTATACTAAAAAGTATAGAATGGGACAAAAGAAAAACAGTGTAAATTGCAGGCAAATGTAAATTTTGGGAATGTAAATAAGGGGTTTTACTGTATTAGTGCAAGTGGCTGGCATTTTTATATCATATAATATTGACATGTACTAAGTCACTGCTTTGCAGTTGAGTTTCACAATTGCAAGTTATTTTGATTACACTAGACACACTGTTTTACGGTGTTAATTCAATAATGTTAACATTTGATATTTAAGACATTTGATTGACGCAGAGTAGGTGAAGAGAGGCTGGGGTTAGCCTACCTTTAACCATTAGCTTCTCAGGGAGACCGAACTTTCATGTAGCTTCCTGTTACTAGGAAAGCTTTATAGTGGATTGGGTGCTTTACTGCCATGCAGCACTGATGCACTAGTACCGTACTTGAAGGACAGAGGGGCCCTGCTCAACAGTCCTCCTGCCCAGGGCTACAGTAAGCCACTCCCTATGCTGCCTTCCTGCCATATGCGTAGGTATGAATGACCTTGGGTTCAGGTGTACCGCATAGTTCATGAAAGATTGTAGAATTAAGAGTCGTGTTGAGAGCAAGTATAGGGTTTTACATGCCAAGTTATTTTTTTATGGCTCTCATTACCTGTTGAAACTACATAAATATATCACAATTTACTATTTTGTTTGTCTTGGTGTCACACACATTGCTAAAAAAATCTTTTAGGCAGTGTAAAAGTTAAAAAGCTTTGCATTCTATGTAAATTTTGCTGGAAATGACAACTGGAGAAACCTGTTGAAGTGTGGGAGGGGTTTCAGTGAGAGGTCCCGGGTACACTGTCAGGCCACACATCCAGCTGCCGAACTGCCTCTCCCCTCCCACCCTCCACTGACTTGGTCAGCTATTAAAGGGTTCATGTAAATGGTTGACTTACTTTTATGTGTTAAGTAATAAGCAGAATGTTCTGTTGTATGAGGTAGTTATTTTACTACCACATGAAGTAAATTGTATAATGAGGCCTTAGTTACATAGCAAAACATAATCTACAAAGCCACTATACCTAAACATGTACAGCTCATATTTAGACGTTTACACGCAAGCTAAATGATAAGCAGCCGTGATCATTTTTTATTTAACCTGCTTGTGACCACTACCAATTAGCTGATCATATTCGGTAGAGTACTTCTGTGCCGAATGTAACCGAGGCCTGGAATTACATAAAAAAAAACAATGTAATTACTGTATGAATATTCTTGGTTTTAGTATTGTAAAATAGTGTATTTTAGGCATTGTCAAGTCTATGATAATCTGAAATGTATTTCCTACAACACATTTTTGATAGCTACTTATTTTATAGGTGTGAGAGAAAAGAGGAAAAAATCCATCAAGTCTCCTTTAGATGTTGTCAGAGAGGAAATGGTCCTTATAGAAAAGGAGAATCATCAAGACAGAAGATTAATCAGAATTGCCCTCAAGAAGTTGGCTGCAGCACAGGAAAAGATAGCGCAAGCCCAGTTACGTGTAGCTGAAGTTAAGGAGAAAAAACTAGCTATGTTTGAAAGAAATTCTGAAGACAATAAGAAAATATAATAATTTTCGTTTTGTTATTGAGATACAAGTACAATTTCATATGCTGCAACATTCTTTCAGGTTACGTGGAACTAAATCTTAATGCAATTACAATAAATGTCATAACTACCATTTCTCCTAAATGTAATTGAATCAATTTTTTCATAATTTTTAAATTCAGAGAAGAAAAATGTAAACCTTGTGATTGTAGTGTGAATTATGTTCACCTTGGGCTCAGTATAAGCATGGTGATTGTTCTGTTATCACATGAATAAACTGCAATCAGTCAAGTAATCACATTGACTTTCATAATTTGCTTCACTAATTGTCACCTTATTAGTATACATCACCAGTTCAATTATCATGCATGTAAAGAAAACATAATTTACTCTAAAATCACTATTTTCACATATTTTTTCTCTGAATTTTAAAAAAGCAAAAAATGAAATAAATCAACACGGCTTATAGAGTTACTCAAATAACTGATTCATGCTTAGTTAATGAAATGACATTGCCAGCAAACTCCTGCATGAGTACCTACAGTATATTCTAAATGCTACTGCAAGTGTTCCACATAGTACATATATTCACAGTGTTAGACCTTCATCTCGCCAATTTTATTAGTTTTCCAGACTTGTATCATTGGGCAAACTGTCAGAAGATTTGTTATTTTGTTGTATGTCCTCTTGACATAATTACAGTATGTAGTAAAACCAGTCAACGAAGAGTAGTTTTACTACATTGGCTCCTGGCCACATTTTAAAAAATTATCGCTAAAATTGTTGAAAATTGGGTGCCAAGCCCTGAAGGCTTTTAACTGACGTCTTGAGCCAATGAGGATGATATCAAATAAATGGCTAACACAAACATCCATGCCTTGGTTTGGATTTTGATCGGGGACCTCTCACACCTCATATCACTGAGAAACTGGTTACACACTAAGAACAGTTAAGTAACTTGTATCCAAAGCACATAATTTTTAACAGTTTCAATATTTAAGAGCAGAATGCACAGTTGTATTTAGCCTAGCTTAAGTTGGCCATAAACTAATATACTGTTGTTTTGACGGCACTGACTGCAAGTGGCTATACGTTATGCTAAAAGATAGTACTATTTGCTTGCTGAACTTAACATTTAGTCTGATTCTTAACGACTTTGCATTCCGCTCTGAGGCCTATCTTTACTTGCACTCACCACTTTATTATTAACATTAGCTGAAATTACTAGTATACATATCTAAACAAGTTAAACATTAAATGTGAACACAGGTGATCTGCGACATGTTCAGGTTTTATCAAATCAAGATGATTAATAGTAACAGCGACCACATTTCAGTGTGTGAAATTAGCACTAATGCTCTAGTTTCATTTGAGATAGACAGTAAAACTCTGTTAAGAAGTTCTCACTTAATAAGTTTTCCCCCATAATAAGTTTGAATTATATTTACCACTTCCATTACTACAATAGTAATTTTACCCTTTTAAGAAGTTTTTCCCCGTTAATAAGTTTGAATTTTTCAGTCCCTTCAGAAAATTCTTAACACAGTTTTACTGTAGATATTTTGTAGTGCTACCTGTGGAATACATCAGTTACTAGCTGTTTGAAAGTCTGTAGTGATGGGACTTTACAATAAAAATTTATGGGTTTATGGATATATGCCATTGCTTACATCATATGTTCATATGGAAACCCATGCCACTGAATAGCCATTCAATACTTTTATTTGATCTAAAATTGAAGCAATCACATAAAATTTTACTGTTCAGGTTTTAACCAAATAAAGCAAATAATAAATAACTAGTTAAAACAATAACATAAATATTCACAATGTTTTTATTATATACTGTAAATAATTATATGCCATTTTTATTTTAATTTTGTTAAAATAGCATAAAAAATTCAATATAGTATCTGCATTAATGTTGCTTGAAAAACTTCTAGGTGGAAGTTCGGATCCAAGAGAATACCAAACATAAATGAAACAAAAATCTTTGACGAAATTCATGGCGTTCAAAAAGTTTAAAGGGAAAGTGTAGAAAAATTTACGTGAAAGGGCCTTTATTATTATAACAGTTACTGTCACAACCTCATTTTTTGTGACATAGCAAAGACTGGATGTAAAGATGAGTTTTGCAAAGTGCTTGGTGGTGAGAACACACAACAAACCAAAACAATCAGAGTATTTTGTTTTATTTAAAGGCCAATATTGGTACACATATAGTAGTTTCATTTCATTGTAATTGTCCATCATATAATTTTGTTATGTTTTAGATGAGATTGTTTTACAAATTCTTGACATGGTAAAAATACTCAGTTACAAAAGTTGCAATATATAACAAACAAATTAAAACTGAGAATCTCTTTAAAAAATATTGTTTCTTAAATTCTTTGTGATACATGTCATAACAACTTATATTAAACTCAAGTTATTAAACATTGTACACAAATTCCCTCCTTGTTGCAAACACCTATATGTACATACAGTAAAACTCTGTTAAGAAGCTCCCACTTATGAATATCCCCCCCTCCTCCAAAGTATGACTGAATTATGTTTACCACTTCCATTAGTATAATGGTAAATATCCCTTTTAAGAACTTTTCTCTGATAACAAGTTCGAATTTTTCAGTCCCTTCAGAAATTCTTAACACAGTTTCACTTATGTGTGATTCAAGGTCATAAAACTATAGCGGAAATATTCTGCTGCCAACTTTTCTGCTAAATAACATTTAATTACCTTCTATATTCCTTTACAAAATGCTACAACCATAAATTAAACTGTTAAAATGAAAAGTTGGGAACAAACATTTATCACATAAAGCTATATCTACAATATATAAAATTAACTACCCCTCTTACCCATACAGTACATTTACTTATCAACGCGTTGCCAAAACCTTCTAGATCTAGGGACATTAAATTTTGAGGGTGACTTCCCCCTACGCCGTAGGCACCAACAGCGGCTCTGTGGTGTGATGGTACAGGTTTATGCTGTCCAATATCAACATGTGTTCGGGTGTCTCGGCATCACTTGTTGTAGAACATGCTCTCATCTCAGGGTTTACTGTGCGCTACGAGAGTTTGTGGATGAAACAACAATTGGGTAATTACAAGATTGTATTTCGTTAACTTTTGCCAAAGCACACACAGTTCAGTTTACACATCATGGTCGGTTACATTAAAAAAAAAAGAACAAAAGACTTCCTGGTGAGCCACTATCCTATTTTGTAAAATAAATCCTTTGCACCATTGGTATTAAGAGAGTTCCCGCATTTTGCCGACTATGAACCACGTGGGCTACAAAGTCCCGCGATTAATTTATAACTTACGTGAAATTAAACATACATATTAAAACTTATTATTACATTTTATAATATTATGAAACTGGGTTACAGAGACTAAAAGGAATAAAAAAACGGTACATGCGGAGGCATACATTTACACTTTGGCAGCACCAGCATGTTTTGAGTCTCTTTTCTTAAACACGCAAAAAAAATATTTAAAACAAAATTTCCCCAGTACTTATACAAACATCTATACATAAATGAAAATAGACTTAACTGAAATTCACTGTTTAAATATTGGTGCTCACCGGTTAGATATTCATTTATAATACAAAATGAATTATTATAAGAGAAATTACAGTTCTTTAGGCCTAAACTAAATAAAACATCTAGGTTTAAATCATGAACAAAATTAAACAAAAAACTGCTTTTGTATGACCAGGCTCTTTACTGAAGTTTACTTTATAAGAAAAAGTCCCTGCTCTGCCTGCAGCAGTAACTCACATATACAGTTGCAGAGGTACCTGAGCAGCCTGGAGGTGTGGCAACCCCTTAGAAGGAAGGTCTATTTAGCACACCAACATTAATAAGAGAGTGAAAAGGAATTAAATAAATCCACCATACAATAGGGTAGTGGGTCAAGGCACTTTACAACCCCCTAGTGAAATTTGAGAAAACGAAGCTTATCAGATTTTACTTGTTATCAAGGACATCCCTTACTAGGATGCTAGCCACTTTGTAGGTCATAATCCCTTGTCTTGTATGGGGTTGTATCACAGGGCTGATACCAAGGAAACCCCTGGTAAAACAAAAAATACACATAAGCCTACTGGTCAAATCTCATGAGAGACCCGTCAAGTTCACTGAATTACACAAATAAGCACAATATGTATAATCGACATTGCTTCTTGGCATGCCCTTATTAGTGCTCCAGATGCTGCTTAAGTTGTTACTATAGCTATAGATAATACCTTACACCTAGTGGTATGACACACATTGCGCACTGCCATGTCAAACTTACTGGTCACATGAAAAGAAAATACACGACAAACAAAGTACAGCAGTTCACTACAGCTACCAAAAGGTCTTTATAAACAAAGAGAAAGAAAAAAACATCATTTCTAATACAACATGAAGATAGGAACATTAGGTACTCTCTAATCTCTTAAGGTCTTCATACACAAAGAGAAAGAAAAAATAATTTCAAATACAACATGAAGATAGCAACATTAGGTACTCTCTAATGTCTTAAGGTCTTTGTACACAAAGAGAAAGAAAAAAACATAATTTCAAGTACAACATGAAGATAGCAACATTAGGTACTCTCTAATCTCTTAAAGGGCTTCAAATTAAATGAATTATACACTCCATTAACACTCTGGTCACCTGTCGAATATTTTAATTCCCACAAGTTTGTGCTCACGTCTCTGGAAATTACGAAAGGCCCATCAAATAGTAGGAAAAGTTTTTTCATTTCCTTGCTCTGTGATGCACTGCGTTCCCCAACTCTCAACAACACTTCGTCACCGACTTGGAAACAGGAGTGTATTGTACCCTGCTGTTTAGCCCGTCTGTTGGCTTCAGCTTGTAGTTTTGCCCTCACCATATCCAGCTTCTCCTCTCTTGACAACACTGTATCCTGTGGGAACTCTAGACTTTTAGCAAGGAAATCTCGCACTACCTCATCCGTGACCAACTCCAGTGGTGTGTAACCTGTACTGCAGTGAACATGTGAGTTCAGGAAATCATTTACCAGGGGTACAGCCTCTACCGAACTACCATGGTTCCTATGGCAATAGGTCCGAAAGATCCTACCTATTTCCCTCATGCAGCGCTCTACCGGGTTTCCTTGGGGATGTCGTATGGACGAATAGGCAACATCTACACCTGCTCAGAGCAATTCACACTTCCATGCATCAGCTGTAATTTGTGTGCCGTGGTCACTTATGATTCTCCCAGGCTTACCATACTGAGGAAAATGATCCTTAACCAGGCAGTTAAGGCAAGCAGTAGCTGTCACCTTCTTCAGTGGGTAGCATGCAATGAATTTGGTGAGTACATCAAGAACAACAAAAATAAATTTAACACCTCCTCTTGACATGGGCAATGGCTCATATAAGTCAACAGCTAGTAATTCCAGTGGGCCTGCAGGGATGATTGCCTGCCAGAGCCCCTTCCAGTTTCTATTCGGGATCTTTGCCTTCTGGCAAACCTCACAACAACTTACCCACTGCCTCACAGTCCTCGCCATATTACTCCAATAGTAGATCAGGTGTAGCAACCAGAAAGTTTTTTTTCCACCAAAATGGCCAGTTGAGCTATGCACATGGGCAATCAAAGATCTAATCCAGGCTCTAGGTATGCACACTCTCCACCTCCCAGACTCTAAACCATCCTTCCGATAAAGTACTCCCTTGTTCAGGCAGTACTAGGACACAAACTTACAGCTGGGTCACTCAAATTCCTATTGTGATTATCCAAAACACTGATTACCTTGCCACAGACACAGTCCTCTCACTGGGCCACCGCAATGTTCTTGAATTTTCTTATTAAACCATCATCCTCCTCAATGCTGATTTTAGCCATGACCAGCCCTGATTTAGGTTTTATTTTCAAGGACTTCTTCACCATTTTCTAGGATCATCCTGCTCAGCTGATCAGCCTCACTGTTATTCTTACCCGAAACATAATTGATCTCCATATCGAACTCCTGGAGTGCCAGACACCACCTAGTCAACCTGCTGCATATTAATCTGCAAGATCTTAGAAATGCCAGGCTATGGTGGTCTGACATTACAACGACCCTATGGCGTATCAGCATATTCCTAAGCCGACTTAGTACCCACACTACAGCTAGGCACTCCTTTTCAGTGGTCGTATATGCCCTCTCAGCACTTGTCAGAGACTGACTCATAAATGCCAACAACTTTACCTCGCCACCTGCACCATACTGGAACAATTTGACTCCCAGACTGTAACCTGAAGTGTCAGCATTCATATAGAAGGTGCTACTAAAGTCGGGATGGTGTAACATACATTCACTTGTAAACGATAGCTTAACAGATTCAAAGCTGGATTGACATTCCTTAGTCCAATCCCAGACCTTATCCTTTTTAATAGCTTCAGCAGAGGCACTACTTCCTTGAAAAACCATTCCGCAAATCGTCGATAGAGGTTGCAAACCCCCAGAAATCCCATGAGTTCCCTCACATTACAAGACTTCGGGAAGTCGTGAGTTAGACTGATTCTGCTAGGGTCAGGTTGGATTCCCTTAGAGTTAAAAACAAACCCAAGAAACTGTACCTGTTCTCTGAGAAATTTTGATTTTCCTAGATTCAACCTTAGGCCCACTACTCTCAGCCTGGCAAACAACTGTTGTAAAAATCCCATATGTTCACTGAAAGTTTTGCCAACCACCAAGAAGTCATCTACATATACTCTGACAACAGAGTTGACCCCTGGCCCTAATGATGCATCCACCACCCGGCAGAACTCACCAACACTGTTAGTCAGGCCGAACCGCAGTATGCAGAATTGGTAGCTTGTTCCCTTATATAAGAAGGTGGTAAATTTTCTGTCACTTGGATGGAGTGGCACTTGCCAGAATCCCTTGATAAAATCCATCGTACTAATGTACCTGGTCCCCGAGAAAGCTGAATAAAGGTTGTCAGGCTCTACAGGTGACTGCCGATCAGGCTGAATCCTGCGATTAATTTCGCGAGCATCAATGCAAACCCAAATTGAACTGTCCCTCTTTCGAACACAGACCAAAGGGTTTACGAATGGACTGTTTCCTTTCTCTATGATGCCATGTTTCACCATCTCGTCAATCTGTCTTTCGACCTCGTCCCTACAAGACCATGGGATGGGGTACGTCTTTCGCATAAAGGAAGTATCGTTCACTACAGGAATCCGAGCAAAATACTGGTTTGTTCGCCTGGCTTATCTGCAAACACATTACGGAAATCACACAACAAATCCTTCAATGAGTTCAGCTCGCCAGTGATATCAGTCTGGCAACCCTGCAATACCCTGTCCAACTGCACACCCCAATCCTCAGTGTCACTGGTGCTCAGGATTAAATGCTACCTCCTTCTCAGTGGCAATCCATGCTAAAATTCCCTCAGCCTCACCTAACTCTACCTCATCCTCACAGTCGTCATAGAGTTATTCTGCTGGCTTATCAGCATCCAGCACACACCTTAGCATAGGAATAGGCTCACCCTCCAGACTGATTGTCCCTTCAACAAAACTCACCACCACATCGTGCATTTGCATGAAGTCTGTCCCAATAATTACATCTCTGACCAGCTGAGGGATAACCAAACATACTGCCTCATATGCTGTCCCATTTATTCCCAAACTGACAAAAACCTGTCTGTTCACCTTTTTTGCTTTTTCCCTTCATTGCACCTAAAACAGTTAATTGCGGTACAGGCAATGAGGGAAACGCAACACCTACACGATTCAGGCTGTTCAGCAACTGTTCGGAAATGCCAGAGATTTATCCGGAATCAAATAAAACTGCCATATCTCTGCCTGCTATCTTGCATAACAGTTCTGGCATGATACTACTACGCCCTTCATCCCTTTCCTTGTGTAGCAGAAACTCCCTTTCGTTTGAGAAAATTGTAGCTGTCATGACATCAGCCGCTCCAGCCCCACTACCTAAACTGGATGGCCCCTCGAGTTTCCCTGTTTCCTAAACTTCATATTATTCGTCTGCGACCGGTTTGCCTGTCCTCCAGCATCCCTCGCATCTGTGGACTGCTTACTTGAACTATGTGAAGCTGTGCCCCCATCCTGCGATTCATGTGCTTGTCCCTGGTTCACTGCCCATGTGCTGTTCTGTGACCCCCATTTCTCCAATCCTGTTTGCCTGAACCTCCCTGATCGTGGGTGCGCTGGTAGCGACCACCTTCCACATAACCAAGTGTTCTGTCACTATGGTAATAAGGACGCCATCCCTACCCTCTATCTTGCACTTCTGCACCAGATAGGCCATTCTCACTGTCAATGTCCCCAATACGGTCCATTTCTTCTAGGATCTTCCTCATCTGCTCAATGGTATTTATTGCCTTCCCCACTAACACCCTTTGTATTGTTGGTGGTGTTTGCTTGTATACCAGTGCAATTATGTCCTCTGTCTCAAGTGGACGATCGTAAAATTTAAACCTTTCCACCACATTAGTTAGATGGCCCTCTAATTCGCCTACTTGACACGATCCTCTATACAGCTCTGCACGATCATCTCCCTGCGTGCGAGCGCTCCAATAATGCTTTAGGAACTCTACTTCGAAATCTGCATAACAGGTTATGTTGCTTTCGCGTAGCTTAAACCAATTCTCAAACATCCCTGAAATTGATTTTTTTTGCAACCACTGCTTGTTCCCTTTCACTACACTCATTCACCCTAAAGAACTTTCGTAATCGCTCTATGTGCTATCTTGGGTGTTCTACCTTATCCCCTGCAAACCTAGGTATGTCCCTGTCTCTGTAGGAATGACTGAGCCTAATCATTTGTGTACCTGAATGCTCTTTGCACTCTGTTCCACTATTACTTCTATCCTGCTGGCATTCTGCAATTTTCGCCAATTGCTCTGTGACTCAGTCTCCCAGGGCCTCTAATGCCATTAGGTATTTACACCTCAAGGAAGTATACCCTGTCTGTAACTGAATTTCTCTCTGCCTCCTCTCATTAGCCAACCCTGATTCCGGATCCTTGAACTTTGCTCGTTGTTGTGAAATTTCGCCCTGACATCCTAAAATCACATTTTCTAAGGTGATGCTGCATTCTTGCAGCTTAGCCCTTTCCTCACGTGCTCCCACTACTTCGGTAGCTACCCTATCTACTTGTTCCCTTAGCTCACCTTGGTTTGTGGCAACTCGTCTAACAGAAATATCCACTACCTTATATCTCTGATCACGCTCAATCACCTCCTGGGCTCTGTCTCGCTCCCACCTATTTTGAAAATCAACCAAACTATCCTCCTGCTCCTTTCGCACTTCCTGACGAAAACTCTCCAATACTATCTGATTGCTCTCCTCAATTTTGCTAATTTCTTCCTGTATCCCACTAACTTCTGCTCTAACCACTTCCATACAACTCCTTTTTACTTCATCAATCATATTGCGATGTTCAGCCCTGATTATATGTAATACTGCCTGTATGTTCAAGGTATCTGGTGTCAATTGTGACATATGCTGAAACCCCCCACCTTCCTCGTAGTTTGGAGAGCTGAACAAATCTCGCGGCGATAACATATTTTGGTTATCGCTACTTTTATCATAACCCCTCTTAAGTCATCTTGCTGTTCTGCAGTGAGCGACAGAATATTACCAGCGCCCTCCGTACTTCTAGGTATTTATTTTACATTGAAATATACACCTCGTACAACCCAGTCTTTAAAAACAATGCCTACTGATCAACAGGAAAAAATATATAGCACACACATACAAAGAAATTCCAGACTCTTTTTACATGGACGCTGCAAGCGCACTGGTGTGTAAGAACTTCCAACAAATACACTTCATACATTGCACTTAAAAACTCCGCAATTTGTACATTTTTGCCTGGTCATACGCCCGGCTTACCTGCACTGAAGCTCACATCTACCAATCCCTTGGTAGATGGGATAGCGGTGGCCGGTTGGCTTCACAGCACTCTGTACCCTTCCTCTGCACTGGGTACCGGTGCTAGACGACAGCTTTCTGGCGGCAATCGACAGTCTCCCGGCGGCGAACTGGTCCCTGATCCCCAGCGACGTTTTCTTACCACGTTTTCCGTAATTCGCAAGATGTTTATCCACTTAATCTTTCTAGTACTAATTTTCCTTGGAAGCCCCAAGCGTCTGGCGATCATTTTGTGTGATGGAACAGGTTTATTCTGTTTATGCTGTCCAATATCAACACGTGCTCGGGTGCCTCGGCATCACTTGAGGTAGAACATGCTCTCATCTCAGGGTTTACTGAGAGCTACGAGAGTTTGTGGATGAAACAACAATTGGGTAATTACAAGATTGTATTTCGTTAACTTTTGCCAAAGCACACATAGTTCAGTTTACACATCATGGTCGGTTACATTAAAAAAAAAAGAACAAAAGACTTCCCGGTCAGCCACCATCCTATTTTGCAAAATAAATCCTTTGCTCCATTGGTATTAAAATTCCCGCATTTTGCCGACTGCGTTCCACGTGGGATACAAAGTCCCGCGATTAATTTATAACGTCGCGACTGCAGATAACTCAGTTATACTGTAAATGATTTTGAGTCGTATTTTCACAACTATTTACCTCTTATCAAACTCAACACTCAGCCGGCAGAGTCTAGCGAAGCGCCCTTTGCGCTCGCTACAACACCGACCTACACTCATGGACGACACAGGAAAGACTGGGGTGAGCCGAAAATGGCCGCCGACGAGCTAGCCCCCCCCCCCCCTAGGTTTGCGGATGAATATGCCCTCGGCTAGAAACTATCTTAATTATATTTCACTTACTGTAAAACTAACTTATGTGAAATTGAACACACATATTAAAACTTATTATTACATTTTATAATATTATGAAACTGGGTTACAGAGACTAAAAGGAATAAAAAAACGGTACATGCGGAGGCATACATTTACACTTTGGCAGCACCAGCATGTTTTGAGTCTCTTTTCTTAAACACGCAAAAAAATATTTAAAACAAAATTTCCCCAGTACTTATACAAACATCTATACATAAATGAAAATAGACTTAACTGAAATTCACTGTTTAAATATTGGTGCTCACCGGTTAGATATTCATTTATAATACAAAATGAATTATTATAAGAGAAATTACAGTTCTTTAGGCCTAAAGTAAATAAAACATCTAGGTTTAAATCATGAACAAAATTAAACAAAAAACTGCTGGTATGATCTTTCCATGTTCAGGTAAGCCAGGCTCTACTTTTGTATGACCAGGCTCTTCACTGAAGTTTACTTTATAAGAAAAAGTCCCTGCTCTGCCTGCAGCAGTAACTCACATATACAGTTGCGGAGGTACCTGAGCAGCCTGGAGGTGTGGCAACACCTTTGTAGGGAGGTCCATTTAGCACACCAACATTAATAAGAAAGTGAAAAAGAATTAAATAAATCCACCATACAATAGGGTAGTGGGTCAAGGCACTTTACAGTGGTCACATTGGAAAACATGTGAAAACACAACCTAAACATGTACAGCTCATATTCGGGTGGTTACATGCAAGCTTAAAGAAAAGAAGTCTTGATCATAAAGTCTAGCTAGTGTGTAACCGTTATCTATTAGTTGAACATGTGTATGTTTAGTAATTTCGTGTCTGATGTAACCACTGCCTGAGAAGATATTTTTTGATATTCAAAAATTGAAGGGGTGAAAATAGTAAAATTTGTTCTCAATCAATCCTCAATTTATCTGACACAATTTGAGATATCAATATGATTTTCAGTTTCACAATGATGATTACGTAAATACTGTATCTAAAAATAAATTTCAGGATTTTTTGGAATTCAACATTTATGTGAATGAAAAGAAGTAACATGTTCTAGAACTCCCAAAAAGTGAGCATAGCCATTGAGAAATAATTCAAAAGTTGTAACTTTTTGCTGTTTGATTCATAAATAAACCTATTTTGGTTTGGTCCTGTATATGCTTAAGAATATGATGACCTGCCTCAGTAAAATGGTTTGGAATAAAAGTCTGCGGTGAGGGAGGGTTTGGGTTTCAATCCAATGCAAGACATTGCGACTGAAAATGACTATGATATTACCCTGCACACATTAGTGGCAGCTGGCAGAAAGCTTCCTTTTTGAATTGATGTATACAACAAATTTGTAAAATGTTAACAGCATAGTGAACACAGTTGTGACGGGACAGTCGTGTTAACTGAACTGTTATTAACAGCTGCTAATGTTTTGAGAGCCAATGAGGGGCAACATGAGTTACAAGAGGAATGAAGGATGAGGGAAACTAGATATACCCGAGAAAACACACTGATCAGCTGCATCGTCCAGCCACAATTCCCACACAGAAAATCTAGTTATATTGGCCGAGAATCAAACTCTAATAGCTTCCAATAATCAATAATGTTAAATTTTAAAAGAGTAGCTGCACAAGCCACGACAACTATGGTAACACATATATTAGAGACAAGCTGCTTGGCTACTTTCTTTACTTTTTTAAGTATACCATAATATTGTAAAAAAATAATAGCAGACGACACCACTACAGTTACAGCCATAATATGATAATTGTTATGGAATGAGTCATATTTCCTTTTGTATTTGAAAATCATAATGTTGCATTTAAAAACAATAGCGGGCAATGCCGCATCAGGGTCAGCTAGTAAGTAACGTAGCTCACAATGAATTTTCTCAGTCAAGTAACTCAATAAATACCTTGTTGATATGCCACTGAATAATGTGGTTCCAATTCAACCGGTATAAAGGTGTTTAAAAACATAGCAGTGGGAGGGGCATTGTCACATCCCCTTGATTGCCAGAAACAATAATTACATACAAAAATAGCATTACGAAAAATCACAGACAACTGTTTAGTAACCAAGATTATCAGCGCACATTACATCAGTCCTTTTTTTTAATACAGTGATTATATGCATTCTAAACCAAACCCCCCTCCCCCCTCCCCCTGGAAAATATTGCGATAACCACTGTTAGCAAAAAGGTGTTTTAACATAAAAAAGCTTTCTTATAGAATCACAACTTGACAAAGTTTAATAACTTAGTTTAATAAACTTCATAACAGAACCAAAATTACAGACACTGATAATGGAACACACATACGTAAATGCTATAACACATTTTACATAATCGTTAATACTGTTAGGAAAACATTTTCTTATGTAAGACTTTTTGCTTACAGTGCTGCTACAGGTGATTATCCAAGGGGTGGCGATACATGTATGCATAAATTTGGCACACCTTATCTGCAGTATGCTATAAAGTTTCAGTAATACTGCACATATCAGGTACACATTTTATCACGTGCGTGACAAAGCAATAAGTTTGATAAAAACAATATTTCTGCATGCGCATCTGAATAAAATATGATATTAAGACCTTGGATTGATGACACTGAATTATTTTTTGTGTAGTGGAAATTAAGATATGGAAACAAATTATACTTCACAGAGGGGATGGAATTCTTCCCAGGATTCCCCAGGAATGATTTTTTGCAAATCATGCAAAACTGAATTCAGGATCGCCTTAACTAGTGAGTCCAACATGTTCGCTGTTGTCATCTTACACGAAGGCAAGATATAATATACGAGGTCTGATATTGTGTGTCTTGATACATTAGCAGACATTGCAATGATATACAACTTTTATATTACCAAAATTGCTTTGACTTGTGTTGGTAAAAATATACATATGGTGTCGTGTGCTGTCACCCCAAAGGAAAGCCTGTTTCATTCACAATTCAAAATGACCTTTACAGTATTTGCCTCACTAAATAATTCTCCTTTCCTGATATGGGAGTCAATAGCGTAGAAAGACCAAAGAGGGCTCCCTTGAGTAAAAAACAGTGTTTAACAAAATCACCAAAACTTCTGCAATATAAGGTACTAGGACACGCAATATATAATTCTATGCTAATAGAAGATAATAGCTTAGCTGACTGCCTGCATACCTAGAGCTATTTTCAGCTCCTAAACAGCATACCGTAAATATAGGAGTGATAACAGTGGTATTGGCAGGCATGCCGAGAACAATATCTCAGGTTGAAGCAGTCAATGAATTAGTAGTATTTTCACTATCCCCATTTACATTATATGCAGTTTTTGCAGAGGTGAGTGGCCCCATAATTTTATGGTCGTGCATCAGTTGTTTATAACAGCAATATATGCGTTTCAGATTACAGTGGAACCTCTATTTTATTCTTCTCAAGGGATTAGGAAAAAATATTGTAAAATATAGGAAAGAGTAAAAAGAGGAAAATATATAATGTAAGAGAAGCAAATGGGACTATAAAATATGTGTAAAATAAGGGAAACTATAAAATTGAAGGGGGTGGGCTGTTAAAAAGGGTTCTATTGTATTTTTAATTAACATGTGCATTTCCTGTACAGTAAATCACAATTAAAAAGGTTTTAAAGTTAAATATTTTAATTTTGAGATATTTTAAAAAATATGTACGATACTAGTAAAACATAAGTATCTGAGGAATGTAAAAGACGACCAAGAGCTGAATGCACTGTTGTATTTAGTCAGGCTCAAGTTGGCCTTAAACTATAAAATACTATTTTTTTTGACAACGCTGACTGCAAAACAAACTCTTTGTTTTTATAGGTGGCCATATGTTATGCTACAAAGGTAGTATTTAAATACTAAACATAACACTTGGTTGACACAGCATACTGCTCTAAGACAACACTACAATACTGTCTCACTTCCAGTAATTGCAATTAATTTCGATCAAGCAAGTTCGAAAGAAATAACAAGAAATAGTTGTAAACATAGTATACCAGTAGGTACATAGAAGTTCAAAAACAAGAGTTAACTGAAGGATTATTGTCAGTCAGAACTATCACTTTTAACTAATTCAGGGAGTGAAGTACCATCTAATCAAGATATTACGTGTTTGGTGGCCTGCATTAAAAATGCCATTATTAAAATTAGCCCCAAGTTGCCCGGGATAGAGGCCTTCATTATTTGGCATTGGTTCCTCCCCACATTGAGTTAAAGTGGCAATTTACTACGCATACAAAAGTTACGCAGTACTACACATGCATTTACAATCCATGCTGCGAAACGTGGCCTGTAATGCAACTGCCTTGCCTGGGACATACATTTAAATCTACTTTTCAGTATGCCATTGCAGCGCTCTATTGCACTTCTGGCACTGCAGTGTCTTGTATACGTCTCTTCTGGGGTGCCATCCTCTGCCCGAAGAATAGGTGTGAGTAGCCATGGTTCCAAAGGATATCCAGAATCACCTGAAAAAATGTGTTAAAAGGAAGAACAATTATGAATAGATAAACGTAGAATTTAAAACTTGACCGAAGTGATCGACTGGTGGCGATAAAAGTAATGAAAGTGCATATTTAAATGTTTGGTGATGAAAGTAATGAAAGTGTATATTTAAATGTTTGGCAATAAAAGTAATGAGCGTACATTTAAATGTTTGGCAACAAAAGTAATGAAAGTGTGTATTTAAATGTTTCAAAATAAAATTAATGAAAGCATATATTTTAATATTTGGCAAATCTTCAAAATGAAAACAGTGTCTCAAAAAGATTGACAATTTCTGGGGGGGGGGGGAATTTGAAATGTGTAACACAGTTAGGCCCATATCTAATATAATTTGTAACAGTCGAATGGGGGAAAATTGATAATTATGACGTGGATGATCATATTTTCATTAGTCTAGAAATGTATACTGCCTGCATATAATATTTTTAATACACCCAAAGGCATTAACTAACTTTTATTTCTAGAAAATTAAGACATGCAACAATAAATATGCAGTTTTAAGTCATCCCAATTGACAGTATTAAACAAGGAAAGAACACTGTTAGTCGTTCACATGCAGGTAACGGTACAATCAAAGTGATATTTTTGCTACCCAGCAAATATGTTAAAAGTTGAAAGTGAACTAATTTCTGAATTGGTAGCTGATTTCACATGTTAATGTTAGCTATCTTTAAGTTAGGTACTGTATTATAAATTTCTTGCCAATATGTTTATGTATATGTAATTATATAAACTGACATCTCATTTCCATTTTTTAATTAACATTTTTTACTTCCTCATCAATCACATTTTCCGACGCTTTTCCTTATTTTCGAGCTCATCTAAAAAATCTAACCTTCACAATGCCGCTGCTATATTAAAAATTTCACGCACACAACCCTGCTAACATCATCTCCCTAGCTGCTGTTAAAGTTGTTCACGAATCGTTTGAACATCAACTACAGCGCCATGAAGAGTTACAGAATACGAATTAGTCTCATAACGATAGTCATGCGGTGACTGTCTCTACGTAAGGAACGTATGTGAACACAAAACAGTTACAGAATAAGCACCCTGATGCACCACGCTATCTTTCCACCCTACACTGCCAAGGACGTACCCTGGGCGAAGAGGGAGTGACGCCACAAGAGCTGATATAATTATATTTGATAACACTATTTCTCGCGTTTAGTGCTTACTTTATCTACATCAATCAAACACAACTACGACTACATAGGCGTGAATATTTTGCAACAGTCTGTATATATTTTTTGCTTGTATGACATGCATATAAATTACGGAAAAGAATAGGATTATAAACATAAAATATTTTGACCGTAATCAAGCGGAGTCTTCGTCGGTGTAGAATTTCCACCTTTGACGCTTGGGAACAGCGTAGCGACAAAATCCAGTGTCAGACACTTGACGAGAAGCATTTTACCTCTATATACAGCGCGCCAAGGTTGGCGCTCGAACTGCATGCGGCGTGTTTGGAGTTTGGTTTTTTATCAGAGACCAGTAAACGTGTGTACACAATACTTATCCACGAAAAGAAAACACGCTTCAGACTACTTGTGAATGTAACTTAAGACACCACGCACACTGGAAATATTTTATAGCCCTCAAACTTGGCTAAAATCGGCTTTTTCACGTGGTTGTTTCTCAAGTTACATGAAATGGATTTGTACAAAATTGAGATCTACAAATACAGTGAACTTTACGACAGTGACACGTTCAATAAAATGACAGACTCACCGCTTAAATTTCCACAGTAAAATTGTTACTGTGGGAACACTGCGCACGTTTACAACTTTGTGCGTATAGGTGATATCACAATACGTGTGCCGGCCGAAAACGCTCATAGCGCCTCATCGATTTTTACCTCACACATACAAACATATCCTTCACCAGCCGGCTGCCTTAAGGATGTTAGCAGTTTCGTTTTTAATACGACATCACTGATTACACTAAAATAGACTTAGCAAGATTTTTTCCCCACACATAAAAAAAAATTAAACTTGTGTAAACATGGATAAGGACAAAGTTTTAGCGGTTTTCATTTTAATACTAAAATTAATTTGGTTCTGACGTTTTCGGCGCAGTACTAACATTTTATCTTATTTGTCGTGCTTTATTTCGTGACGTACGAATGATAAACTTTTTTTCCCTACATACTTGTGGCCAACTTTTGCAACAGACGTATTTATTGTCTTTTATTAAATGTAGCATTTTCATTTTTTTCAGTCAAACTAAGAACTTAGCAATCTCTCTTCGGTTTTGAAGGATCACTACAGTATTTATTTTTAGGAAACACTACGCTGCAGGCCACAGAATCGTGTATAATTTGCACACTGTACATGCACTTCAAGGATGTGCCCTACGTGTGGGCAGCAAGCGGGCAAACAAGACAATGTAATTAAATACATGTGTGTGTTCTGCATGGAAGCAGTCTGCGAGCAGGCAACGTAGTTCGTGGGAGATATCAAATGAAAGCGTGTGGCGAGCGACAGGATGTATGCGAGTGAAGTACCGCCACTGCCCGCACATTCGACACAGCATCGCTTCTTTGCAGCTCCTGACCGTACTGCATCATACTAATGATAACCGTGAGCACCTAGCACATTGCGTAACGAAGCAGATAACAGGAGCTGACAGCACAAGACTAGCTGCTCTCGTGCATGGCAAGTGAGGCGCCAGTAGTTCATGCAGCAAATAGTGCGCGGCACGTGCAAAAATATAAATTCATAAAAATTTCATATATATTTAAACAATTGTTTCCTCAATTTCCAACCGCAGTTGGTGAAAATCGCGGATACGAAGTCCGCGGATAAGGCTATAATAGACTGTACTAGCTTTTTGCTGGTGAAAAATCAAAATCACATTAAGACATTGTAGTAAGCAACTAACATACAAATGTGCTAATTATTAACGTGGTTACCTACGTATGTCGCTAGGACCTATGGTTGGCTCAATGGTCTGACATAAGGCCGCGAACTTCTGTTGTCCCCACTTCAATTCCAAGCCCTGTGAATCAAAACTTTTCTGGTACAAATTATCATGTGCAGTGGGTAGTTTTCTCAAGGCTTTCCCATTTCCTCTCAGTAGTGTAATTAAGCCCGTTCTGTGGAATGAGTCTGAAAATATGCCATCCCTAGACTTCTTACATGTCAGTAATTTTATACATACACTTTAAATTTCGAAATATTCATCTGAATTTATTGGAAACCAATGAAGTATGATAAAGTTTGGGAGAAGGTGTGGCTAAGTGATTATAAAATTGGCGAATTCGTTAAAGGCCATATATGGAGGTTTCACAATAATTTATATATATTTAAAAATACAACCTAATATTAATATCGAAGAATAATTTCATTGTTTTGTCACTAACATACAGGATGTAAGGAAACTAATAACCCGAACTCCAGTGGCCCAATTTTTGAAACTGTCGATTTTGCTAGAGCCAGAGGAATGATATCATTCCGGTATCAGAATCAGAAAAATATATTTTCAAACACTCAATAGCCAAATTGTTACTGAAATCAGGATCCGAAGTATAGAAATATATCCGCCTGCCGAATGGTGCATGGTTGTTCAAACAAGAAAATGGATGCTTCGTTGTGGTTTCATATTATACACAGTAATTGGTTGCGTCTAAAACATTAAGCAAAGTCGGAAAATTCGTAAAAGGATAGAGAAACTAATAATATATTTTAAAACGATTTAAGAAAGGTTTCACATTGTAAATTCATCACATGGAAGGTGCTATAAAACATAAAAGCTACACACTTTTATATTTTTAAGAATGTTTTCTAGCACCGTTCTTTAATTCCAAAGCAATCAACTGTGTATATATATATATATATATATATATATATATATATATATATATATATATATATGTAATTTAAGAAAATGAAATTCTCTGAAGTTATGTGTTACAAAATTGGAAAAGTCAAACTGACACAACAAAACGAAAGTTAAAAGTATCTAATTATAAAATCTATGATTTAATTGGTATGTATAAAGTATGGGATTATATTTTTGCAAAGTAAAAAAAAAAAATAACTAATTCATTTCATTTCAGGTTTTAAATATCACCAATGTATTCTGTACTTTTTCATGGCTCTGACAAAAATTCAATATTCAAACAATAAACCACCATATTTGTTCCAGCTTTTATATTTTTTTAGTTTACCACACTACCCACTGATTTGACTGCTAAGCAGTGACGTTACACAAAACGTGTTGATGCCACATCTTACTATCGGAATCGAATTCCCTTCACTCGATGGCTACTATGGTAGTTTAAAAAATAGGTTTTTCAACATTCCGAATAGGGGCATCAATTCAAGTTTTTCTAGGGGGGGGGGTTGTGCAAGATTTTTTTGCCAACAGTGATGTTTTTGCATCTTTTTTAATTAATTAATTAATCATGTATTAATTAGAAACTTTAATAATAAAATCAATTTAAGTTTTATGTGCTAAAGTTAGCATTATTTAAATGACAAAATACAAAAAAATTAATTTTATACACTTAAAATTCTAAATCAAGGGGGGGGGGACATTTACGCCTCCCTACATGCCCCCTAAATGGCGCCCCTGATTCCGATACTCACTATCAAGTCGAACATTCGTCTAGAGAAATCATTCCAACAGTTTCAAAAATTGGGCCTCAGGAGGTGATAAAGACAAGTTGATATTAAGGGAGATATGAGACCGTAAAATTCAAGTTTAAAATATTGTCTTGTGAAAATATGAAAATCTGTAAGTAGCTAAATTACGATACTGCCATTTTGAAAATATGAATATTAAGGGAATGAAAAATGCAATAAAAGTCAAGTCAACTTACCAAGCTGTATAAGTGTACCATGACTATAAAAAATTGGAAAAAAATTTTCTCAGTTACGTAAAACTAAAAATGGCCGGACTTATGAAAGCATAAAAACTAGCTGAATAAAATATACAAAAGTCAAGTTTGCAAACTAATTAGTGTATGTGCACTAAATATGATAAAATTCAGAAAAATATTTCCCCGAGATATGACATATTATGCTAAAAATTATACAATTCCGCTGATTTAAGAATACGAACATAAGATTTTCAGAAAACATAAAAGTCAAGTCAACTTACTAAGTAGTATATTATGTACATCCAGATTAATGAACTTTGAAAAATTAACTATGCGAAAAATATGAAATAGTCACCATTATAAAAATGTGAATACTTGTCAAACTAAATATACAAAAGTCAGTTCAGCTATGTACGTAGTATGTGTATACCAATTTGACAAAATTCTGAAATACGATTCTTTAGATATCTAACTTGATCTTAAAATGTTAAAATGGCTGCCATTTTGTAAATATGAACAGAGTATAAAAATAATATATGAAAGTCAAATGAGGTATTATATTTGTACAAAATTTGATAAACTGGTTTAATTGTTTTATGGGGGACACACATACGCGCACACACACATGCAATATATAATAAATAAATATAAATGAAAAATAAGCAAAAAATTTTTCTTTGGTTTTACAAGTTAATAATATAAATAATTTTTATGAACATTGTTGTTCATGTAAAATGAAGTAAAGGTTTACAGGTAATTTTTAAATTTGGTGGCAAATTTCGGCAATTAAGAAGGAAAATTTTAATAAAACTTATTTGACTATAAATATAATAAAATGTCAAGGATTTTAATTTTGAAATTACCTAATGTTATATATTTTAATAACTCCCCATGAAATGGACAAAAGGTGTTTGAATAAATGAGGATGAAGAAAAATATTTGATAACATGAAAGCAAGTTATTTGAATTTATTTATTATTTGTTGGTCACAAATTTGTTGAAGATGGAAAATGTAAATGTTGTGAAATAATTCTGTGTTAATAATAATGAAACAGGAGGTTCAAAGTTGAACTCTTTAACTGAGATGTGTAAGTGATGTTGAAAATAATATGAGAAATTTTTTTTTGCAAGTACAAATTTGCTGACGATGACTATGGAAGTGCGATTTTATGTTTATGAAAGTTAGTTGTGAAACGTTCATGTTCATTATGAGGTGATGTAATTTTGAGCGGTTGTGTAGTGTAGAGTGCATCCTATACACAATTTTATTTTATTATATCACTTACCCCCAAGAGATTTCGGGCAGTTGAGAGTTAGGGCTTCATACTCACTGTGTTCGGGCAGTTGAGGTTTAGGGTTTTATTGTTGACCCAAGGGGTTTCGGGCAGTCAAGTGTGAAATGTGGTGTTGGTGTTTGGCCAAGGATGACAAATGTAAGTGCAAGTAAATGAGGGTGGTGTATGTTTATAACTTTGTCATCTGATGCCAATTACAGAAAGATTTAGAGTATACTTATGTCTGTGTATTAATGTGATAAATATTGAAATTGATTTGTAAACAAGGTGGAATACCTTTTTAAAGTTGAAACAAAGTTAAGAAAAAATTATATATAATACACTTTTAAACACTTAGGATTTGGACAATTTTTTTATGCCCCCAAAGAATTGAGAAGTTTAAGAAAATTTGGTGTGACATTTTGAAGAGTAATAATGGTTTATTGTTTACAATTTTAATTTTTAACTACTCAGGAAGAATGTTCCCTTTCTTTTTAAGTAGTTTGGCGGGGGGGGGGGTAGGGACTACGTAACATTGCAGGTCTAAGGGTTATTGGCCTATAAAGAGGATATTTTTTAAAGTAATTTTTTTACAATTTAATTCCAAAGGCAACAGTGTACTGGGGGAAGGAATCGCAAATAATTTTTTGACATAAGAAATTTAAAATTCAATTAGGGAATTATGAATTTCCTTATAGCCACATGGCTGAAGGGCAATGGCAGCGTAGGTTTGTTTGATGAAGGGTACCCAGTCTATACAATATTTGGTCGGAGGTAGAGGCGTCAAATTCTTTTGCATGTTTATTTCTTGTTTGGCCTTTGCTATATTAGGAAGCGTTTTGGAGCCTGATAAAACAATGGCTGACACTGTAGTTGTATGGTAGTGTTGGTGAATGTGGGGTAAGGGGCCTGTAAAACAGACTTCTACGCCTTATTAGGCAACAAGCGAGGGCCAAGCCTGTGATTGGCTAGCTGAGTAATGCACAGTAGTGGTCACAGGGTCAGGCGAAAAGACCATCGCCAGGAAAGCGAAATCCTCGCAAGGGACGGTTGTGCGAGCAGGCTGCGGCCCAACTAACACATGAAAATATAGGGAGTTGTGAATTCACCATGTGTGGGCAACACCATGACCTAAAGTAACTACAATTATCAACAAATTTCAAGTTTTGGACTGCAAAATTCTTACTACAACCTTAAAATTTTTAACACACTTTTATGTTTTGTCTTAAAAGTATTTTTATTCCTAAGTATGCATGTGTGAATGAACATATAGAATTAATCCATTCAAATTTCACCTTATTCTAGACATCCAAATAATATGAAATTTTTAACACTTATCAAGTATATATGACAATACAATAATTACATAGTTATGAACTGGCGTTCTCACCCATTATGAAAAAAAATGCAATTTGAATGTGACAGAAGAAAAAGGTTTTTAAATTAAAATCTTTAAACAAAACTTTTTGAACGAATGCTTTATTTAAATACTTCATTTTGTTTTAAGACTGAAAAGTAAAATTATTGCTTAAATAATTAAAAAAACATGCTTTTGTAGCAATTCAAACAAAAAAGTTGGACATAATATTTAAATACAAAATTTTTATTTACAACTATAGGATATCCTACATTGCGCAAAAAATTGTGGGGTGTTTGATACGTCGCTAACTATTCACAAAGGTAGATTTTTTCACATTAACATTAATTTTTGGTAATTAATTATACTGAACTATATATAGGACACATCCTCTATTGCTGTTGAACCCAAATCTTTATATGTGATTATTATTTTCAACTTTTTATTTTGCTACAAAATATGTAAGTTTTTTTGTTAAACTATGACTTTATTTTTGTTGGGATGTAAGTGGTGATCCTAAAATTGTGTTAGCAGATTGTATGTAATATTTAAGACCAACGCATGCCGATTAGTTTATTTTAGAATAGGTGTGCTATTTTTAGAGTTAAAGCAGTAAAAAAAATAGTCTTTAGCCATTTCGTAAGACCCCAAATTTACATTTCTAATAGGCATGCTGCATTTTTTAAAATTTATAGTAGTATAGTTTTGGGAACCTTTTATTAGGTATAAATAGTAGGAATCAGTTATGTGGTTACGCCTTAAAATATGTGTGTAAATACTTAAAAAAAATTATAATTTAAGAAAGCTTAAGCAACAATATGAATAAAAAGTTGAAAATAGCCTATAATTATTAAGATTTTGTTCAGTAGCAGCATGGTATCACACAGTTTGGTATAACTTAATTTTCTGAAAAAGTTTTAATTTATTAAAAAAAAGTCATAAAAAATTACCTTAAAAAACCTGGCATTCTTATTGGTTGTCTTGAATTGATTTATCACTAGCTATTCAGTAAGTTATGAGGCATTATGGAAAGTAAGAAAGTAACTAGAGATCATCCAACACCTTTTTTTAACATTAAGTAAAATTTTGGGTCAATGACTTTATTCTTATTTCAAGCTTATAAAAAAAATTCAGATGTACTGAACTGTGGAACAGCCTATCACTGTTAAACTAAATATTTATATTTAAATATAATTTTTGCTGTTAAGTTAATATTACTACAAAAGAGTGTTTTTATATACAGTACACCCTCGATCTAACGACACCGCACGGTGCCAGATAATTATGTCGTCAGATCGCAGGTGTCGTTAGTTCCTAGGTAATCAATTTTCAGCTCCCCCCCCCCCCCCGGCCCAAATATTTAAAAAAATTTGAAGTGTTTTTTTTTTCTTAAAATTAATGTAAATAATTACTGAATTAAACACGTTTGTATTGAAATTATATTTTAGTATAATGAAACTGTGTCTTCCAAATAAATTGGTATCCCATAATCAAAAAATTATACGCCCCTTGTTTCTAAAATATAAAAAACGGCAAGCGCCGTGCAGTTTTGCGCCGCGAATAATGCTCATTCATGATAATCTGTAGCATAAATATTAAGTAAAAATGACTAAATGTATGGCAAAAAAAATTGTAGGCTATTTAAGTCAGAAAATACCTCACACAAAATTGAAAACAACTTTTCACGCCGTAGGAAAAAAATTGTAAACTGTGCACGACGCAACTCTTCCCCCTGCAACTTCTTGCGCCACTTGCCTACAAATTGATACCGCACACGTAAATAAGTTTCTTTTTCGTCGTGTGAAATAGAATTACATAGAAGAAATATAAACACAACTTCGGTTCAACCTTCTTTTTTCGTCGTAAAATAGAATTAAATGGAAAATTGTAAACACAACTTCTCATCTCATCGGCAGTGCACGTAAATACGTACGTTTATTAAAATTTTTAAGTTAGACCTATAACTGAGCAGTCCCGTGAACGTAAAATAATAAATAATACCAGTATAAAATACTGTCAAAATACTGTGCATAGAATAGAATAACTAAAATGTAAAGCACACAAAAACGTGGCAATCAGTGCATACAAGAAAACTTCGCAAAGAAACAAGTTTACCTAAAAAAATTAAAGTGAAATTGTGTACTTACGTATCTGATATGACCGTTGTTCAGTAGTAAAGTCTGCTGAAGTGACACACAGCAGTTTGCTGTGTCGAATTCCATCCAGGCACCCATGTGACGTCTGCTTTAAGCTGGGGTAGATTCAACAGTTCCAGATTAAAGCAGAGTATCGCCCGGGCGCTTTCGTGATGTCGGCTTTAAGCTGATACGTTTCAAGAGTTTGTTAAATGAAGCGCTAACGGAGATAAAACATTTTGACGTACTAACACCGTTTTATTTTGTGCAGTATGTTGTAAACGCACGAGAAAATGGGAACTAGAATGGTATTAACACACGTACGAAACGTAAAGTCATAAATGTCACAGTCATTGTTAAGTTTACGTGCAATTTGTGTACAAACAGAATTTTTCCTTACTTTTTTTTAAAAAAAGTCCCTAATCCTGACCTGTTTTTGCTTGCATACTCTTCGCACAACATATTTTTGAAGACTTTCCAAACTGCTCTGTACGACTGCGTGTGGGTCTGGGTCAGTGTCTAGCAAATCTTCAAGAACTTGTAGAGGGCTTAGGCCTTGGTGCTTCGTCCTCACTTTCTCCTTCATCTGGTGAAGTCGTCGTCATCACGTTTGCCCCAGAATGCCACATCATCTGCTGCACAAACAAACTCCTCATACGTGCAATCTGGAGCAATCCTCTTCCATGTTACTTCATCGCAAGGGGCAACGTAGCATGAACTTGCAATGGGTCCAGGCTGGGGCTAGACGTCACACACAACCATAATCTCAGGATCGTCGGGATCGTCTTCAACATCCGGAGTAACTGCCAGAGGGGGGAAGGAGGCTTCATCAACAACAAAGTGGACTGACGGAAACAATTGCGTATGGTCTCGGAGCTAATTCGGTCCCAAGCAGCTCTAATTTCTTGCAGTGCTGTAAACACGTTCCACTTTTTCAACTCCCGACCCATATCCAGATCCCTTACTATTCCTGCTGTCCGCCGATTTGCGAAGTATACTTCCAGTAATCGAATAATGCCCTGATCCAAAGGCTGCAAGGCGCTGGTGGTATTGGCAGGTAAAAACACCAGCTCGATGTTTGCAAGGTTCTGGATGTGCGGATGAGCGGGACAGTTGTCGACGAAGAGTACTTTTTTTCTGTTCCTACAGCCCATGCGGGAGTCAAACACGCGGATCCAGCTGGCAAACATTGCCGAGGTTATCCATGCCTTTTTGTTAGCATCATATTGGCATGGCAACGTCGCATGACCTTTGAAGGCCCATGGGTTCTTAAACCTGCCTATCTCGGGAGGAATCAGTTTGTCACTTCCGTCCATGTTCGTGCACAGGAGAACAGTCAGGTGTTCTTAACTCTTCTTCCCGCCCTTGCATGGATCACCCTTTACTGCAAGGATACGATCTGGTAGCAGGTTGTAGAACATCGCTGTCTCGTCAGCATTGTAAATGTCACATGGCTTATACCACCTAATAATGCTTCGCAGTGTAGGTAGCCATTTCTCAACAGAGCCTTCTGGTACCGATTCACTTTCACCACATATCGTACGACCACTGATATTGTGACGTTTCTTGAACCTCTCCATCCATCCTTTTGAAGCTTTGAAATCTAGCCCCATTTTCAAAGCAAACGTGTCAGCCTTTTGCGGAACCATCGGACCGCGAACTGGCACACCTTGTGCTCTCTGCTGAGAAAACCAATCGTAAACTACCCACTCCAATTCCAAAATTTTAGACTGTTTTAGGTTCTTCGCCTTAACATTGCGCCCCTCTTTCTTGACAGCATTGATGATTGCTTCCCTATTCTTCAAAATCGTGAAGAGCGTAGATGTCGTGATGTCATACCGTCGCGCTACCTGTACCTTCAACATCTTCCCTTCTTCTACTTCCTTAATAATGTCATACTTCTGCAGAAGTGTTAAGATTTTTCTCTTACTCATCTTATTGAATTAGAAGATATCCGAAGTCGTAGCCAATAAACGGAACCGGGTTGTCAACAAATCTACACCTGAAACCGAAAACCAAAACTGTATATAAAATCGGTAGCCAACAAAATTCCGCACAAATATTGTCAATAAAAATTTTTAGTCAGTTCTAAGCGCAATCCAAAATTCAAAGCCGAAAGTCGTAGTTAAAAAAAGCACTATCACGAGACGTATCCAAAAGCCACAAGACATATACAAAAGCCAAACACCGCACAGTGGTCCCGATTCCCTCATTAGGGTGCAAAAAATCCAAAAACCAACCTTTTTTTTCGTTAAATTATTATTTTTTCTATGTTTCTATATTAGTCCTAGACCTCGAATATATAGATTGTTAATTTTTAGGTTTTATATTTTGGGAGCTATAATTATTCAAACTTGGACGTTTCCCGTGTCGTGGATCGTACATTT
>PNEQ01013487.1:0-47399 GCA_003012365.1 Medauroidea extradentata
TGGGCATGGTGGGTAGAGAGTGTGGACATGGTGGGTAGAGAGTAGGGACATGGTGGGAAGAGAGTGTGGACATGGTGGGAAGAGAGCATGGGCATGGTGGGTAGAGAGCATGAGCATGGTTGGTAGAGAGCCTGGGCATGGTGGGTAGAGCATGGACATGGTGGGTAGAGAGCATGGATATGGTGAGAAGAGAGCATGGGAGTGGTGGGAAGAGAGTGTGGGCATGGTGGGTAGAGAGCATGGGCTTGGTGTGTAGAGAGCATGGGCATGGTGGGTAGAGAGCATGGGCATGGTGGGTAGAGAGCGTGGGCATGGTGGGAAGAATGCACGGGCATGGTGGGTAGAGAGTGTGGGCATGGTGGGTAGAGTAGGGACATGGTGGAAAGATATTGTGTACATGGTGGGTAGAGAGCATGGGCATGGTGGGTAGAGAGTGTTGACAATGTGGGAAGAGTTTGTGGACATGGTGGAAAAAGAGCATGGGCATGGTGGGTAGACAGCATGGGCATGGTGGGTAGAGAGCATGGGCATGGTGGGTAGAGAACATGGACAAGGTGGCTAAAGAGTGTGTACATGGTGGGATGAAAGTGTACGCATGGTGGGTAGAGAGCATAGACATGGTCAGTAGAGAGTGTGGGCATGGTGGGTAGATAGCATGGGCATGGTGGTTAGAGAGTGTGGGCATTGTGGGTAGAGGGCATGGGCATGGTGGGTAGAGAGCATGGACAAGATGGGTAAAGAGAGTGTACATGGCGGGATGAAAGTGTACGCATGGTGGGTAGAGTGCATGGACATGGTGTGTAGGGAGCGTGGATATAGTTCGTAGAACATAGACATGGTCAGTAGAGAGTGTGGGTATGGTGGGTAGATAGCGTGGGCATGGTGGTTAGAGAGTGTGGGCATGGTAGGTAGATAGTGTGGACATGGTGGGTAGACAGCGTGGACATGGTGGGAAGAGAGTGTGGGCATGTTGGGTACAGAGCGTGGGCATGGTGGGTAGATAGCATGGGCATGGTGGTTAGAGAGTGTGGGCATTGTGGGTAGAGGGCATGGGCATGGTGGGTAGAGAGCATGGACAAGATGGGTAAAGAGAGTGTACATGGCGGGATGAAAGTGTACACATGGTGGGTAGAGTGCATGGACATGGTGTGTAGGGAGCGTGGATATAGTTCGTAGAACATAGACATGGTCAGTAGAGAGTGTTGGTATGGTGGGTAGATAGCGTGGGCATGGTGGTTAGAGAGTGTGGGTATGGTGGGTAGATAGCGTGGGCATGGTGGGTAGAGTGCGTGGGCATGGTGGGTAGAGGTCGTGGACAGTTACAGGGTAATGCGTTGTCAGTTCAGTAGGAACGGAACAGTGGATAAAGCACGTGTTTGCAGGTCGTGTGTGTGTGATATTTAGGTTCGAGATGTGTCGTTGCCTCCTGCATCCCCACACCTATATATGTCTGTCTTCATTGTGGAGGTATCTTGTGTATCGAGACAAACCCCGTACTTTGAGAGACATGAAAGAGAACATTCATAAGCAGTTGGAGTTAATCTGAGTGGAGACTGCGGAACGGATGTGGGTGATCTTCGTGACAACAAGTTGGACGTCATCTTCCTCATATCATTACCACCATGTAAACGTAAAGTCATCCCTCTGCGAACATTTCCACATAGGTTTAAGCAATGACTTTTGTAAACCTAGGGCTGAGGCGTGGAAGTGACTGTACATTACTTCCTCACTAGGCAGAGAATTAAATTCGAGAATCTTGGCCACTTATCAGGAGCTCTAAATAATGTCCTATGTGGTCGGATGAGGGATCACTCACCACACATTATTATTTCTTCTGAAGAATACATGAATTGTACTATATAAGTGAAGAGATTTTGAACAGAACTTTAAAATGTCCTTCGCTCTGGAGAAGCGTGACATTATGTAGCTAAGTACAGAGCAGTGCTGGATATAAGGGACGGACGAAACAGTTGATCCCAGAGAAAACCCACCGACCAGCGAATTTCCATCCGTCGCGATTCCCACATGTGACACTCCGGGGACCGATCCCGCTACGAATCGACCCCATATCGCCATGGTGGGAGGAAGTCGAGTGCTCAAGCCACAGTGCCATACGCGGTCGCATGATGTATACTGTTTGGAAGGTACGGTATGTATTGGCAAGAGACGTATGTCGCTAGTAATAGTGGTGGTAATGTAAGACGAGTAGTAGTAGACAGCCGATGTGCAGGAAGAGTTGATTACATCGAGAGAAGTGAGGGAGGAATGTGCAGTTAGACGTCTGTATACGTCGCACGTACAGGCTCTCAAGGAACGCCAGGATCGCTGCTTCATATCGAGCCACACGACCCACGCCGGCGCCATGATGCTCGCGTCAAACAAGTTGCTCGCCCACACTTCACCTGCCAGCGAATCACACACATATTTGCGTCCACTCTGCTTCATCGCCCACTACCATGTGTTGTCCTCAATATGACTACATTCGCCTTGTCACCATGTCCTTCATGCCCTGTACCAGACTATGTTTGTAGGTGCAGTAGTCGACAAGGGGTGGAATTTCTGTTTTATCAATTGTGTTTTTTTAATGCAGAAGTCTTTAAATCGTTTTAAGTCATTTGGAGGGACTTAAGGCCATTCTACCTTGTTTCTACATTTTTAGCGATATTAATTTTTACGCCTAAACAAGAGCAGACATCAAGTATATTTGTGACAGTTTTGTTTATAACCGTTGTCTGAATGTTAGCTGATTTGTTCAAGGCAGTAAATATTGTGCTTTTAGCAGATTATGTAATTAACTAAATTCTGATTAATTGCATGTTTAGTAGAAACAACGCAATTTCTTGCTTTGAAAAAGTTAGCTCTCATGGCAAAAACCATTTTAAACAAAACTGGCCAAAAATGTTTTTGATATCTGCTCCCGTTTAAGCTTTAATAAATAACTATCGCAAAAACAGTACTAGCAACATAACGTGGCTTTAAATATTTTTTGACATTATCGATAGTGATAACTATCATAATAGATAGAGATAATGCAATTAAGTTACATATTTCAGCATGAAAATACGTGCGAAAGTTTACAACGCGGTTCATATGCAATGCGAGGACATCTTTCATTCAAACAAACACTCGCCACGCAGTAGTCTAGTATCTACCGTATTTAACAGAAGACTGCTACATGCACTATCGGTGCCAGTGACAAAGAGGGCCGCATCTGAAATATGAAGTTGGCGGACCTTGTTTCCATATCCATCTTGAATAGCCCCGCGCAATGTCAGCTAGTGGTATCTAGTGAAGTATACTCTACCGCAAGACAACGCCGGCCAGTTGAGCGGACGTTCATTTGCGCCATTATAAATACACAGATTCAAAAGAATGAACACTTATTCCGGGAAAACCTATCGAAATGTATTAACTCTAAGGAAAACAAATTATCAAACACATTTTCGTAGGAACTTTCGATACCTATTCAACCTTATGAACTAGTGATTTCTAAGCATTATACACAATTAATATCGCTGAAGCCTACCCAACATCAACATGAATATTTTGCTTTTTTCACTCTGTCTAGCGTATTTCACTTGTAATGTAATTTATAGACAAAATATGATTTTAATATCATTATACACACACACCAACCGAGGTTCCGCAGAACAAACAAGTTGGACTCACATCGTTCATCAATCGGGAGGAAATGGGTTCGATTATCGGCTCCGGCCATCCTGATTTCGTTTTTCCATGGTTTACCTACAACTCTCCAGTCGAATGCTAAGAAGGATTTCTTAAGGGCGCTGACTACCTTGAAGCCACGGTGGGAGCAAGCACAGGGTTTTACAGGTTAAACGATTTTCCACCTGGCTCAGTAATGGTTGAAGTTACATATATGCCAGCACGGCCTTTTTTGTTCGTCTTGATGCCGTGTACATTGATGTGGATCGTGTAGGCAGTTTTTTTCAATATCCTGAAAATTGTGGGCAAAAATTTATTTTTACACAAAAAATGGCTATTCATAATATATTTTCTGCAATTTTATTTACGTAGCAATATTTTCCTTTCCTGGACGCAGAACGTGGTTTTTGTCCGGAAGTAGTATCACAAAAGGTGACCGAGTGCTATTGAAAATAATTTAACATGTAATACCCTATTCTTTCTCTGCCAGGGCTCCGAGGTAGTTAGCGACCTTAACAAAGTGTCATATCCATCTCGCAGGTAGTGACCTTGAGTAAAGTTGTGTGTTATCTTACCTCGTTGTCGACGAGACTTAAGGAACAATTAAACAAATACAAATGTAACATATTCAAAGTGTTAAAAAATACAATCCTGGCAAGCATATTAGCAGACAAAACTGAAGTAATTACTGTCACGAAAAAATTATATCGAGGAAAGCTTCGGTGTATTATTTTTTATTTTAAATCATTGACACTTGAAATCAAATCTTTGAGACGGAAGTAGATGCAAGGAAGGACATCAGCTGATAATAATGTATTGCTTATGTAATGTAATTTGTAACAAGTATAGCAAGGGCCATACAGTATATTTTAACACAAAACGCACTTCACTTTACAAGTAATAAAATTTCTACCAACATTCTGTGAAATGTCTGACTGACCTGGTAACATAAGCAAAGCTAGCGTCTGGAATTGTGGTAAATTGCAGTTCCTGTCAAAGCGTGTCTAACACTAACATATGACGAACCTAACGTCACAAGCGAACTCTCCAACACATATTTAAGCCACCGTGACTCTCTCAGAACACACAACATAGAACATAAAATGTAAACGTGTAGTGTGCCGCCTGTCATGACAGCCACATGATACGTGATATGCAGAGCGTCAGACGTAAATATCTGTCATTCAAAACTCTTGTAAGATTTGTCGGAGTTCGAATTACATTTAAGAAGGTTCTGGGTGAATTGGTAGGTTCATTCTTTCAACTGTATTTTTAATATTTTTTACTGAATAATCTCGTATTTTCGTTATTTTGTCTAGCCGGTAACATTGCTGATAATTTACACTGACGTATTGCGTTGCATAATATGTAAAACCCGAGACACGCACGTTATCTTTGCTATCCTACAGTCAGTAGAGTGGTTAGGGTGCTTGCCTGCCATCAAGATGGCGCAGGTAATATTCACAGCGCAACACACCCAGTATTCACCGCATGTAGGAAACGTGGCAGACGACGACGCTGGTCGGAGGGCTTCTCGGCTTGCTTCCGTTTCCCTCGGCCTTCTCATTCCGTCTCTGCTCCATCGTAGTGTTTCACTTCATGTCATCTGGTAATGTTCGGTAGACACTGCGTGAGTACATTAAGGTGGTCGCCTACCACGTGCTTAAAATGTGTTACAGTGTGTTCGTAAACAGGTTTTTTTACGCAACAATTCCAAGTTGCGCAGACGTACGAAAAGAAAACACACTTCAGTCAAAGACAGAATGCCGTTGTTAAGACACCATGCTCATCACAAACATAGTTTCTAAGCCCTCCAACATGGCTAAAAACGGCACTTTCAGACAGCCGCTGTTCAAAATATAATAACCGGATGTATATGAAACT
Organism: Medauroidea extradentata; assembly: GCA_003012365.1. Classification (NCBI taxonomy): domain Eukaryota; kingdom Metazoa; phylum Arthropoda; class Insecta; order Phasmatodea; family Phasmatidae; genus Medauroidea; species Medauroidea extradentata. The sequence continues at coordinate 5,551 of PNEQ01013487.1, forward strand.
CTGATTGAGATGTGCGCTGAATTTTGCTACAGACTTTCCACCAATAAAATGATATGGTCACCGCTTATAGACCCATAGTAAAAACTGTTCGGCAGGAAGCTTGCACGCTAATTAAGAGCATGGCTCGTTGAGGCCATGCGAGCCTTGATGCGCGCTTCTGGGTCACCCTTATAGCTGCGTCACTCCTGAGTCTCTAACACGCAGGTAGGCGGCTCACTTAAGAGTGAGTGGTAGATAAATAAACGCTAAAAACATAAATTGATTTCTACGCTTTTTTCAAAGACAATATGGATAACATACTCAATGACAATCCTAGATAATGATATTTGCCAACTTTATGAGTAAATATTTATCCATAATTACTAATTCGTTACGCGTGATCTCTTGCGCCGCAGTTAAATGCACGATATTCCGGCGTCAGAGATTGTGTCACAGAAGTTCGTAACACTGGAAACAATTTTGTTTAAACGTTTGCTAAAACTATTGTCTAGTATTGCTATTGTTTTATTTTCGCAAATTACGTAGATGCGGTGTTGTATATGATGTACGTGCCTAGATCGTACTTATCACTTCACCATCTCTCGGTCATAGTCACTGCAAACGTCGCAGACAGACGACGACAGTACACTTGCCTGTGAGGACGTATTTTGCGCGTTCCAGGCCTAGAAGTGTGGCAGCTGTAAGTACGATACATAACTTTGTATACTTAACTTTGGGCGTGTATATCCTCGCTTATGTATCGCCTCAATAACAATCAGTTGTGGTACCATCGTTATACGACGTAACATTAAGATAAGCGTGCTCTGTACAAACCTATACAATTGTAATATTCCGAATCAAGATCTTCTTTCGTAAAAGGAGGACAACAAAGACACCAATCAACGCCGTTTTGGATGCAATGAAATGAACTGGGAATATTACTGCTGCATGTAGGCACACATGTAATGTTCTGTACACAGTTCCTAGACTGACAACACTTGCGCACATTATAACTACTTGATTGCACATCTCTAGACCCAAGTTCTGCGCTTCGCTGGGTGGACACCTTAACATTCCTTGTTTTATATTTGTTCAAAGAAATTATATTAGTTTTGTGGACATTACTAGTGACTGCATTATCACACTATGGAAGCATTCTTAGCATGCATAGTGCTAGTAACGGAATATCAATATCAAAATTTGAATGGTTTTAGCATCATAAAGTAAAACCAATAGAATTAACAAAATAAAACATTTTACACTGACATTATATGTAACAGGCTGCAGTCTGAACTTGTATAAACATAAAATAACGTACTTGTGTAATATGACAATAATGGATTTTACATCGAAAATTATCGACGTCTTTGGTGCGATAATAAACATTAACTATTTTCATCTGGACCAAATTATTAGTTAGAAGCAAAAAGCGTCATTCCTCCTCATTACAGCGATGCCAAGTTTACAGTTAAGCAAACTGTGGACTCGTGCTGTATGTCGGCAGTAAGAAGTGCACATCTCTTCTTACTTCACGACGAGCTGTCATGGCGAGGTGTCGAGTTGCGTGATATCAGCTGATAGTGGCATGACCTAGCTTCTTCGCTGCTCTGTTGTGTGTCTGGATTGTTCGCGAAACATATGTCTGTCACATACAACGCTATTGTGACGACTCTAATGAGAGCTTGAGTGGCCCAATGAGTGTGTGGTAAATAAACGCTAAACTAACATCTGAAATCTACACGTTTTTGAAATTCAGTATGGAAACATTGCAAAACAAAGACCCCAGACAATATTAGCCAACTTCATGACCTAACATTTTCCCAGAATATAATGACACATTTGTTAAGTGTGATTTGTTCTGCCGCAGTTAAACGTACGACTTTCCAGTGTCAGCGATTGTTCTTTGGAAATACGTTAATCGAATAAATGTTTGCTCAGAAAGTCGGTAAAACATATTGTCTGAGGTTGCTGTTTTTTTTCTTTACATAATGACTTCGAGAATCGATCCATTTTAAGCTATTGTTTTTAGCACGGTATTATGTACCATATGCTTTGTTAAGTATAAACTTTAGTAAAACGTTGAAGGTGTTGTGAAGTTGGATCAAATACCCTAGAGAGGAATACCGGACAGCTCTATGCAATTACTAAGAGTAAGCTTGTGAAAAATAACCTAGCGGTATGGTGTGTAACTAACACATATTTTGATATTACTTTTGTATAATTATTGTACTATTTTCTGAATGCAACGAAAATATGTTTTCCATAGAGATTTATGTTGGCAGCGCACATCTGAAATCAGTCAAAAAAATGTGATGTTCTCTGGTGGTTTGGCGAGATAATATAATCAGAATTCTCGTCAAATCGCTCAAGTTGTCCGGTATTTATATATAGTGTACTTGGTTGGATAAGCAAGGTCCCATTCACTAAAGCGGTAAGCAGTTCTAGATCTCGATGAACTATCTGTCGCCACATGATCGATTATGTTTGTCTGTCCAGGTTTCTGTCGTCGCTCGTAGACATTGATCGATACATATTTGAGCCCATATCCTCTCTGTTGCAAGAAAACTTGCACCCATCTGTACCCCTCCCCCCTCTTCCACCAACATCGTCCTTACCGCCCCTATTACCCCGCCTTTTGTTGAACCCATGTATATTCTTAGACAAACAGAGTCGTGGCTTTGTCCGAGAATATTACCCTACAGGCATATCAGAGTAGGTGCGTGTTGTGTAGCAGCGATGTATTGAAGGGGATGGAGAATAAGGATTATCCCCAGAAAATACGCCGGACAATATCCACTACTTTCCCCACAAGAGAAAATCATAACTGACCTTGCAAGGAAACAAACTAACTCGTGTTGGGAGTCGAGTGATTTCACCACATCAATATCGAGCCTTACGTATTATGTACTAATATAATTCGATTATATGTCGATGATAATAATAATAATAATAAAACCCTGAAATATGTGAAAAAATTTAGAGCAGGGAAAAACTGCGCCGCGTACGTAAACCAAATAGCTGTTTAGAATTTCCGCGCAGTGATTTTTACCCCGAGATAATTATAGTTAATCAACTTATTATTTAGCTATTATTGTATTAATAAACTCATTTCCAGGAGCTGAAAATAAAATTTAATTTAAATTTGACTTTCATCAAAGCAAGCCCAGTATTAATACGTTGTGATGTTTTAAGCATACCTTGCGCATGTCTTACAAGGAAAAACAATAGGAATTCTACAAAGAACTTCTTTAACAACTGAGGAACTACCTAGCAAAGTAAGTAGCTAAGCGAGCAATGTGAAATGCTGAACGCCAGTAAAGATGTTCAAATGATAGATTATTTGTTAAACATAGTTTGATTTAACGGTAAATGGTTAATCAAGATCAATAAACCGACCATAGTATTCAAAAAACTTTAATGAATAAGCTTAGCATGTAATATATAACAATATGCTAAACAAACAGTGAATTTTAACGCATTTTCAGTCAACCTAATAGACACAATATTCCTTCCTGCTAGTACCCTAAACAAAACTACAAAAATTGTATGTTACCAACCTACATATCCTAACAACAACTTAGACTTGTCATTTAAAAATTAATTTATGATCTGTAACTAATAGTTATTCTTGAAATAACATAGTTTACAAAACGTACTATTACAACTACACAATATCAACCTTAGCTGTTGATAATATTGCCGCACATACGTAATAGACGAAGGCGAAAACAATATTATTTCTTAGGCTTCCATTGACAAGTTCGTGTTTCTCAGTGAGGGAGATGCTGGTTTATTGTTCACACGCGAATAAGCTTTCTTGTCGACAACAGGTCAATGCTATTCGTCGACTTGAAACCGCATTATTTTATAGAACGACGCAATACAAATGGCCATATGTTGACAGTCGGTAGTTGCCGCCACTTAACTCGTTCGCAATGCAGCGTCACAGTAAGTCGCGAAAATCAATGTGGCTCTCCAGAACAAAGTGCCCTAGGCACATCATGCAAACATTCATACACATTATTCCAGTACTCGAACCCCGTGCGCACCGCAGGCGCAAGAACAAACAGTTTATCGATGCTACTAAATTCCACTAGCTTAAACCTAATATAACCAAAACTGACGTAATATAATAGAACATTAACGAACCTAAACAAACCTACCAAAACATATACTCATCTATTTTAACCGAACCTAACCGGAATGAACTCAACAAACACAAGCCGACATAGAAACCCATAAATTAACTAGAAAACGTAAAAGAACCTAAATTTACTAACTTTAATATAAACAGAACTATACAGACCTATTTTACCTAATTTAATAGAACATAACCTCACCAGCCCAACTTCTTACCGAACCTAACCGAAACTAACAAAAGTAACCGAACCAAAACTTACAACCTAACCGAACCGAACCTCACCGAATATAACCTAAATGAACCGAACATAGCCATATGTTACTAAACGTAGCCTATCTAACATTACCTAACATAAAGTTACCGAAATTAACATAATTTAACCTAATTTTAATGCACTTTAATTATGCTGACTAACCTAAGACCGCGCATTTTAAACTGATCTAATCAAGTTTAGAATAATCTCACATAATAACAAATAAAGCTGGAGTTACAACCATCCTTCTCTCCCGTCAGTCGACCGACCGTCCGTCACGTGACCTTCAGCCAATAAGAGACTTCCAATATTTCCATCCGTCTGTCGAAAGCTTGACAAGCTCTGACTTTTGACGGACGACAGATGAAAGCACAGTCTTCTAAAGACGGTGGCGACTGTTTTGTTTTATCATATATTTTCCTTGCTTAGTGCTGCAAATGTATTACTTTAAGCTGCGAATAAGATAATTTTGGCATACGAAAACATTAAAATACTAACAGAATTTATTTTCTTTACACAGTGAATACTAAAATTAAAACGTAAATTATTGTATTTGCAAATATTGTGCTCGCGACATTTTTTTTTTTTTTGCGAAAAACAGTGGTTGCACTTACTAGCAGCCATGGGCTAATAAATAAATCTGCATAAGTAAGTAAACTGTTGAGGGGATTTTTTTTACGTCTCAGAGAAGTATTGTGTTTGTACATTGGTAGCATTGAAAATGACAGGAATAACGACGGACGGATGACGGATTGTTGTAAATCGCTATATTTGTAGACGGACCGTCGACGTACGGACGTGCGAACGACTGACGCATGCTACGGATGATTGTAACTCCACCTTTACTTAACCTAACCGAACCTTGAATAACTTAACCTAAAATAAAACCTTTGCAAGCCTAATTTAAACAAACTAAACCGAATATAACAAAAACAACCTTAACTCAACCACCTAACGTAACCTTACCTAACCTAACCGAAACTATCAAAACGTAACGTACCCGAAACTACCAAAATCTAACCCCATCGAAACTTGTCTAAACTAACCTAACTTCACATAAATTAACCTAGCTTTAATGAACAATACTGAAGAAAATCTAAGCTTAACGTTACCTGAACTCACACAACCTTGTGTGACCTTTCATAACAGAAACTAAGAAAATACCTAACCAAATTTATCCTAACATAACCTCACCTAAGATAACGTAAACTGACAAAACTTAAACTAATATAAAAGTAACAAAACTAACGTAACAGTAAAGACCCAACATAACCTAACCTGACGAAATTTGGACGAACCAGCCGAACTTAACATATCCTCGTCTTACTTAAATTAACAAAACGAAAATTACATTAATTAAACCAATGTTTTTTCCGACCCTACTGTAACCTAAACGACATTACCATTACATTACTGAACTTAGCCTAAGTTTTCTATACTTAGCCATACCTCACTACACTGAACATAAACTGACACAACGTAACCTAACCTGTCATCGCCTAACTTAACCTGACATTGCCTAACTACCGTCGCATGGGGTGAATAAGGACGCTGGGGCGATTAGGGACTACATTTGAAACGGATTCCTAGCTTAGACCTTTATCTTAAATTAAATTATGCTTCAATACAATTACTCATTGTAAAATTATAAACTGCCGACCTTAAGGAAAAACTCGGATTTTAAAACCGCGTACTGTAACTTTCGAATTGAAATTTTGTCCTTGTTCATCCCAGCGTCCCTATTCACCCCACGTGACGGTACTTTACTTAACCTAGCTGAACCTACATTATCTTCTATAAATTTGGCTAACCTAACAAAAAATAACTTCTCTAAATTTACATAAACTAACTTATGAAACCTAACCTGAAATAATGTAACTTCACCTCACCTTACCTTACCAAAACACATCTAGCTTAACCTAACCTAAACTAACTTTGCCTGAATCCCTACCCTAACATAACCAATCTTACATGTCGAAACCTAACATAATCGAACTTGTCTAACTTTATTTAATGCAACCTAACCGAACCGAGCTTAATTAATCTAACCTCATCTTTCTTTACTTTACCAAACCTCACTAAACCTTACCAAATGTAAAGTAACCTAACCGAAACTAACTTAACCTAACACAGCAAAATTCACCCTACGACCCCTAACCGAACTTTAGCTAACATAACAAAAAGAATCTAACAACTTAACCTAATCGTCTCGTACCTCATCTAACATAACATCCCTAAATTTTAGCTAACCGAAAGTAACTAAATTAAAACAATTATCCTCAAACGTAATAGAACCTTATCTAAACCTAACGTCACGTAACTTTACCTAACCTAAAATTACCTAACACAAACGTAACTAACATAATTAAACTGAACTTAACCTAACTTAAATTCACCTAATCGGACATAACCTAGTTGAACCTAACCTAATCGAACCTAGCTTGGCGAACCTAATAATTTAACATAATCGAACGTCACCTAACATAGCTCACAAAACTCAACCTAACATAGCCGAACCTAACCTGACCAAACGTTACCTAACATAACTTCCCATAACTTGCCTAACCTAGCCTCACCTAACTTTACCTACCATAACCTTACGAAACCTAACCGAACATATTCTGTTCTAACAGCTAGACATAAACGCCAGATATTTTAATGTTTGTTTTCAGCACAGTGGCTGTACAGCAGTATAGTTTTATGTTACAGGCTAGTGAGAAACGTTTGTAAAATTGTGTACAGAATAGATGTGTGTTTGTACAGATATCGACGAGTGTGCCAGTGGGACAGTATGCAACCGGCCAGACGATGTGTGCGCGAACACACGTGGTAGTTACCGCTGTAATACTATCAGCTGCCCACCAGAGTACGTCAAAGACCCCGAGCACAAGAAGTGAGTAAACGACACTTTATATGTATTCTCATCGATACTTCACCATTACTAGACCGTGGTCCACGATGCTGCAAACCTGGGAACATGGCTCACTCATTTACTGTAGCTAACACATCGCTTTCTTCAAAGAGAATGGGGTTCCCTCATTAGTCTGTGTAACATGCAATATACATACATGAACTCAAACAATTCTTCATTTATCACATATCATTTCCGTCAGTCTGAGCTAGAATGTCAAATCATTTACATGCATAATTTCATTGCCAGGTGGTTGGACATGTTGGCCACACCCACCACTCTTCCCTGTTCCTACTATCATTGCCCTAATCCATAGACTCCATTATACCTACATCCAATATCACCAAATATTTTAAAAGACAATATGGGAAACTCCAACTGTTTAGCATTGTAAAGCGTGAGACCTGGAAACACTGGCATAGTTCACATTCTTATGTCTCTGTTGTCTATGATATTTATAAATTTACAGACTGAGTTTCTCTTAGCCTAATGGTATGAGAAAGTGTTTATTAATATTTTAATGAAAATAATACCTAATCGAGTATGTCTGTATTCTAAAATCACGATTACATTTCAATTTATGTATAACAATATTTACAACTTGAACTACCCATAGAAGAATGTACAGCTGCAGGACGAACAGCGCTCCTATCAGCGGGAGCTTGAACCAAATGAATGTCTCGGGTTTTTCTTATGAGTTTCCTATATTGTCCTTGTACAATATTTGCTATTACCTTACTTGACATTCTTTATCCGGTAATTACACTTTCCCGCAAGCAAGTGGCGCGAGATGCTTCCCTTGTCTATAATCCCGGCTTCACACTCTGCTACTATAAGGCCATGTTTCAATTCTCCCAAAGAGTGCTCTTTCGTACTCTCACTCTCGCAAATACGCTACAACTGCGTCGGAGAGAGCACTCTCTATCTGTCTCAATTATTCGCCGAGAGTACGTAAGAGCGAGAAAACGACGTTGTATACTCGCTCTCGATCTCTGGCGTACGCCATCTTGATAACAACTATAGTTTGAGGTTACTGAAGAAACATGCGTCATATATTGCAAACATAATATTTATACATAAGTGCGAGAAAATCAGTTAACATTTAGGGCCCTAATATGCGTTTAGATATACAAAATAAAAATTGTTGGTATCGCCTATAAACAGCTACTCTCTGCTTGAAATACAACGCCTGAAAGTTTAAAAATTGTTGTTTGAATCGCCCACAAATTGTATTTAATGTGTTTACAACACATATTAATAAAGTTTACGCACTTGCAACCTTTGCATTGTTTGTTAACAAATACGAGAGAGCATCGTCCCAACTGGAAAGAGCAAGAGCGCCATGAGATCAGCAAGAGCTCTCTCTCTCTCTCTCTCTCTCTCTTGGTGTTATGTGAAAGAGTACTCTCTCGACATAGTTCTATTTAAATTGAGACGCGGTCTAAATTAGTTGCCTTAGCCTTCTTCACAGAGATTCATACTGATATTACACTTTCTGGGTTAGGGTTTGGCACAAATTGCTGTCACTATTAACTTAATTGACATTCTTTCACATTTTAACTATACTTTCCGACTTACTAATCGGCACTAATTGTTGCCCTCAGCCATATTCCTCGACTACGCCTACCATAGCACAGGTTAAATACTAGACATTCTTTCATACTAAAAATTGACATTCCGGCAGATAAAATGTCAGGAATTGCTTCCGTTGTTCATAGTCTGCCACTACACGTACTGCTTCTTTTAGTTTATTTCAAAACTCGCGGTCCCTAAATTTAGAGATGTTTTACTTTTCAGAACATTGATGAGTCTGGAAATATCTAGAAACAGTTCTTGGTTTTATTATTTATGCCATCTTGTCTCAATATTACTAGAATAAATAATCCCTTGAAAAATAAATTAGTACGTATAACCCTCGTAACATTCCAAATACTCGATTCTTACTCGGAGTAAATCTAATCTAATGGCAAAAGATTTACATTCCTTACATTAACGCGAAAGTAACATTTTTTTGCTGATGCTAAATTAATATTTAGGGCCTCTGGACAACGTAATAAAACACGCAGAATTGAACCAATTGTTGAGTCTTAATGTATACCTGTCAAGAACATTTTTCTTATCAATATTCCTTGCACAGTACTGGATTTATGGTACGGATGCCATAGTGTAATACGGAACAACGAAATTCAGTAAATGCCAACGTGTTCCCGTTCTCGAAGGTTAGGGCTCTTATAAATATGGGTCGTGCCAGAACTACCAGTCTCGAGGTACAGACAGCCAATCACTCAAATTCGGTTATTCGATCGAAGATTGTGCAGGGGATACCTATTAGTTCTTATAAATATGGGTCGTGCCAAGACTCTCCAGTCCCATGATGAATAAAAATCAATCGCTCAAGCTATCAGTTCTTTGTTATCGGTAATCTTATGCCGAAGTTGGCACAAGAATTCCGAAGAGGGTGCAGGTGCAACCCGCCATTTTGTGACATCATAACCACCATCTTTGATTTTACTTTGACCTTGACCTTCGTTGACAATAATGTAATGTATGTATATATGTATATATATACACTAATTAATAAATTAATTAATTTTACCAATTAAAAAGCCGTAAATTTACATGAATGGAAAAAATATAAATCCATGGGGGGGGGGGTACTAGTTTAATGAAATGCAGTGGGAAATTTAAGGCGGGAAGGGATAGGGATGAGGAGGGGAGTAAGTTTTTGTTCGGATGATTGTTTGAAGGCTGAGTTGTTGACTAGGGAAGAGAGGGAGGGGAAAGCAATATCAATTCAAGGTCATGTGTTGATGTTTGAATGGTCAGGAGGGGAGGAGGAAGAGTTCGAGTGAAGGAAGGTCATGTAAAACTGCGTGGATATACAAAACCAAGTCATTTCCGTGGTGGCTTCTGTAAAGGTCAAATACTGTCCGCCATTTTTTATGTAGTTGAGAGCAGAAGAGTAGACCTCTTGCATGTAACTATAAAAATGTACTTATATTAAATTTAATTTAGATACTTTTAAATCATCAGATTGAATTGATCGGAAATCGATCGGTTGCAGCTACGATGGTGAGAGAATGTGTAGTTGCTGCTGGATTTATAGGAACATATGTTACGTTTATTATAATTGAAACATTATTTTTTTTCAATAAAAATTATTTCATTACATTTAAAAAATACATATCGATTGAATTTTTTCGGAAATCGATCAGGTATAGTTATGTTGGAATTGGGGCGTAAGCAAATAATATTATTTTAATTTAAGTTAAATGTATAAAATATATAATAATGAAATGTTTTTATAAACAATTAATTCCCATTTCCATAAGAAAATTAAATTTTTAAATTAGGCAGCGTCCATGTAAAAACCATTGAATAATTTAAATATGGCGGCTTCCGTGTAAAAGCAATTAAGTAATTTAAATATAACGGTTTTAATGTACAAGAAATTAAATAATTTAAGTATGGCAAACAAGAGAATGAAAGAAAAAAAATCGTATATATTTTTTTTAGGTATGTCGAGGACTTTTCGGAATTTTTTACAATTTTTTTGAAAAGTTCGAACTATTTTGGGAAACATCTAGATTTCTTCCATATTTTTTTATTAATTTTTGGAAGTTTTTTAAATGTTTTCGAATTTTTTCTTAATTTTTTGTACATTTCACATCTAGGTCACCGATTATGAATGTCAAGGTCAAAACCAAGATAGCGGCGATGACGTCATAACATCTCGGGTGGTACCCCGCACCTCCTTCGTAATCTTTGTCCCAACTTCGGCATAACCATACTACTTACAGTTCTTATAGGTGAGGGTCGTACCTAGAACCACCAGTCCCGTAAAGCAGCCAGCCATCCTCTCAAGTTACCATTTCTTTGATACAAGACGTTAGCTGGAACATACTGAGCCTGTAGCATAGAAGGAAAGAAATGTTCTGTACCCCGTAGTATCTGGTAAAGATTAAACCTGACCACTCTCTGACACCAGCCAGTATAAGCACACAAGTTACCTGACTTCACGTTGTATTGAGCTGTAACTCATTCAGTTGTAGGTGGTCTAGCTTGAATAGTTTGTACCTTGAGTTGGTCACAGTCTGCCGTAAGACTGGCTGCAGAGTTGCTAAAGAGGACAAGTCATGTTTTATGTAGAAACTATAGTTAGAGTCAGAGAATTATTGACAATATCACTTGAATTAAGCATAACACTTAATATTGTCTTAATTAATTGACATGTATACTACTAGGAGTTGTTAGGATTTCATTAAACAATAAGAGTACCGTAAGCGGTGCTGACTTTAGACACGTGGGGTGAGTCTGGGATGTTACAAAAATTATTTATCGCATCTATGGTAAAGCTGAGTAAAGAAATTAATTTGCAATGAATTCCGTATAATAATATCCGCATAATACTTAAATGATATTCATTCACAGTTGACGAAAATGAAAAATAAAAACAGTGTAAAAATGTGTAAGTCACCGCGCGTGTCGAAAGCCATCCCTGCTTATAGCATGTTGAACAAAATGTTTACTATTTACGTTATACTTGTTCCAATCTAGTGTGCAGAATTCAGTGTAAGGTAGTAAGCTATTCTTTGAAAGATTCTTGCAATGAGGGCAAATGATTTTGTGAACATTGTAGGCGTACGCCATTGCAGTACTATCTCGACTCAGTAAGCAAAGAGCCATGGTTATCTCAGACGACATAGTATTACAAAGACGTATATCTACGAGATTCAACAAAATCATAAGCTATTCTCCCATTGGAATATTTTTTAACAAATTTTGCTAAAAATATTAAATCAGGAATAGTCTAAGTCAAATAGAATTCCGCACGACGCGGCGGGTGATTCTGGATGTTCGTTGCCGCCTCAGAACTGCTCCTTAACATTCAAAGTATAAGTGGTTGAGCCAGACGTAGGATGGAAGCCTGCCTGCTGTCAATGAGTGCAATGATGCTCTGTCCACAGCCGGTGCAAGCGGGTGACGATGCTCTGCCAGAGCACAGACATGGCCTGCCTACAGATGCCCAGCAGCTACTCGTACAGCTACATATCGTTCGTGTCGAATGTAGCCATCCCACGAAGTGGACACCTCGACTTGTTCACAATGCGCGGGCCACAGCGCTCGACGAGTACAGCTCGCTTCCAGCTGGAGCTCAACAGCGCCCGCACTCCCTCTGACGTCAACAAGGCGACGAAAGAAGACTTCTTGCTGAGACGCACGTCACACAACCAAGCCACCATCGCCCTGGTTCGCACGATTGTCGGCCCTCAGGAGATAGAACTACAGCTGACAATGGAGCTGTACCACAACGGTCTACTCGGCGGCAAGGCGGTCGCCAAGCTCATAGTCTACGTGTCAGAGTACGAGTACTGACCACTCTACCCTGCACATTATCTACTGCCTCGTGTCTCGTTCCTGCACATGTCTACCATACATCTGCCATCTCTAGTATATTACCTATACAGCTGCCATTCAACCTGTCTTCTGCAGTACCAGAACATATTCCTAGAAAGATATTTTCTGATAACTTGTACATCCTTACTTCTTTGTGTCTTCTACCTACAGAATCAGTACTCCTGTCACTATATTTACATATTGAAAGTACCTTAAACTGATATTTAATTAGTGGCATGCAGTTCCAGCACATCTGCCGAAACTCGCGTTTACTTTTGTCAAATATAGCTGTACTTCAGTTTGTATTTTGCAGTATCAGTACACCTGCCACTACCTGTGTATACTAAGTGTATTCAATTATGTTTAATTTGTGTACTACAGTAAGAATACATTGCCATCTACTTCATTAAAAATCTTCGGATTGTCGGTTATACCGCCTGGTACAGTTATTTTAATAACTTACATTCTTTGTACATATTTTCTGCCTCTGTAACTGTTTTGTAAATATCACCTGGACGTATGCAGTATTTGTGAGTTTGTTGAGAGAACTTCTCAAGTTACAACATAATAAATTCCTGAAATGAGTACGTGTATTGTTATTTATTGGTTTCCGTCTCTAAAGTTTTAAGTTGGCGTACGTGTACCTTGAATTACTGCCATTTGCCTTTCGGAACTTTTATTTTATATCGTCGGTTGATTAATTTATTCAGAACGCTGTAAAATTGTGTTACCGTACCTCAGTACTTGCGGAAATTATTTAAAGTATTGTTATTAACATTTTATTTGAGTTTTTGTGTAACATATGTTTCGAGAAATACAGTATTTAATGTATCTCGATGTTGATACAGGAACTCTTATAAGTGTCATATATACGCAACGTAAGTATTGTACCTGTGATTACATATACAAGGCATGTATTTTTACATTTGGATAGTTTAACCCTGAGCTACATTTAATAAACTCATTAATAGAGTAATTGGCAATGTGACGTAACAATCTGGCAACTGTGCTAACACCGTGACTATCTGTACACTTGACAAACATAAATGCATTGCACACGCCCACATACAGGACTAATATTACACTTTTCTAGTTAAGCACACAGACCTGACCCAGCTTCTTAATGAATATTTTCAATACGTGTTATAGGTATTTCTGATTAGGGGATTTGGTATGAATCACACAAAAATTTCATGCACAAGATTATTTGCTACAATACATAATTATAGGTATTGTGTTAACCAAGAACACACATGGCATTCAGAGTATTAATTTTCAATCTATTACTACGTTTAGAGTAACAGCTCAATCAGGATTGAACTAGGAGTGGACTGAAGAACATGGATTCAAAATTTACTTTAAACACATTTCTACCAGACAGAAGTAGGAGTGGAGTGAGTAATTCAGCTCAGTCGGCGAGGTGGTCTGCAGTGTAGAATCCGGATTGAAATGTTTACTTTAAACACTCATCAGATTGAACTGGACGAAGAGAAAGCGGTCGTCATATTGAATCGTTTCTTTGGTTATGTAAGAGGTTAAAATCGTCCTGGGATAGCTAAATAAAAGTCTTTAATGTTATTACAATACTGGGAAGTTCCAAATAAAACAAAATTAATATTCTGATCAATAAATTCAAACAAAATATGTAACAAATATTCGACTTTTGATTTAATTAGGTTATTTGGCAGTCTTTCGTTCTGTGGTTAATTGTATCACAAAGAGATGTCCCTAGACACGGATTCAGTCCATGTATCAATCTGGATCGAAAATTTTACTATAAACACATTTCAGTCCACCTTTACTGTAGATTCGCTCTGTGCTGAATCCAATCCAAGTTCGGTCCAGTCCAGAATTGTAAATAAAAGGCACTAAATGCTGTATAAATTACTTGGGAATTGAAGTATCCAGGAGTAATTTATGTTGTTCGCTTCACTTTTATTGCCTGGATAATAACAACATATGTTTGCTTAGAATAAATGTGATAGGAAACCAGTAGGCAACTACTCGGTATAGTCAGCACTACAGCCACAAGCTCATTATTGCTTTATCTTACATTTGCAGAGCAAGCTACTGATACACCTGTCTCAGTGGTTCAGATACATTTCACTGATTGTAATCACTTAGTACATCTTTACAATGTAGCTTACGAATAGCTGTACTCTGTGCAATACATTCCGAATACATACTGTAGGCAAAAGGTATTGTTTATATTACGAAAATTACTTTATTTCCTTCAAGGCAAGAAAATATTTTACTTGTGTCGTTAGTCACGTGTGTTCTAAATAAGTCATGAAAATTATGACAGACAAATGGAATCTGAGTGAAGGAACACGTTTATGCTGAGATAAGAATAAAAAAACCTTTAAAAAATTAATTCGTAAAAAACGCTTTTTGGTTTATTATTTATCCAACAATTAATAACCCTGTGTACCAAATGCATTATTGCTAACTCGATCCAAGTAAGTGAAGGGAAAGGATGAAATACCAGCGCTTGAGTGATTGCAATAGGATAGTCTTTAAAACTTCTCTCCAGAAAAAAAATTAAATTTGGTATATTCGCACCAAGTAATTGCTCGACTTGTCCACATTCCCTCTTATTGGCCAGCAAACTTACCAAACAGTCCTTGCATAACGACACGTTCAAGAAAAAAGTTGTTGTGATTTGGAACTTACCACAAATGAAAACTAACTACAAGAAAGATAAATCACTTCACATACAGACGCAATGAGTTATTAAACAAAGTAACCTATAATACTAGCAATTTTTATGTGTTAGCAAATCAAGTTAAGACCAATTGTTATCATTTGCGCAAGTTTTTTTTATATTTAAAAATAATTCCAGTTGGGGTATTCGTTTCGTATTCATTAAACATCAAATACCTTATAATTAGAGACACTGGAAAATCGCGAAAATATTTAACATAGTCTCCAATAAACTGTAGTATCTCAATCGTGACACGTGCGAACAGTTTTCTTGCAAACCACATACGTTCTGTTACAACTGTTCAGTTCTAATGGACGACTTGAAAAGAGGCGGAGCTTCAGTCAGGTGTGGGAAACAATTCCTGTCTCCATGGATACCGCAGCCGAACATAACCTTCATTTAGCTGTTTGGTTTCACATGTCCCGGATGAGATGTACGTCATGAAAATTGATTATTTGTTTGGAATTTGTCGTTTTTTATCAGGTAAACATTAATCTTATGTATTTGCGTATCTTAATCATGAAATTGAAACTAATATGTTTTACCCTTGCGTGCAAATCTATGAATGCGCAACATTATTTGCTTTCTGCAATTATCAACTAACAAATCAGCATGTTTGTATACAAGCTTTGTTTCCTACAGTACTTTTCCCCTGCGGTGACGTCAGGGGGCGTGTTCTTCAAGTCGTCCATTGGGTCTGTTGAAGAGGGACACGGTACTTCATATAAACTATAGCCAATATAAGTGCAAAACCTTCAGTGTTATGTTGGAGCCTAGCAAACAATCAACTTTTCCCGCGATATACCAGTATCTCTACTTACAAAATGTTTGCACACAGGACTGGCGGGAGGCGAGCTAGATGATGCCAAGAAGTTGGCTGCGGTGTGGCGCGGTACGACAGTCGACCGCAGATATACAGGGTGGGGCAACATAACTTCCTGTTTTGAAATGTGCGTCATTCAGACAGTATATGTCGTAGCGGGGCGGGAATGATCTCATTGGAGAGGTGTGGGTGTAAAGTTTTGTTTCCCACTGCGATAAGTCCCATGATACGTTGGAACAGTGAGGAGCGTGTGTTTGTCGCCGAGGAGTACTATTCGGACGGCTCGATGAATTGTACTCAGGGGACGTTTGATTGCAACAAGACGAAGCAACGGCCCACACTCCGAGGCCATCGATGGTTGCTTTAAAGCCGCACTCCCCGGAGCTGCTCGTCTCAACAAGGGGCGATTTGGAGTGGCCAGCCTGCTCCCCTGATTTGGCTCATGTGATGTTTTTTGGGGTTATTTGTAATCCCGCGTTCACACCATTCGTCCAAGGACCCTACACGTGCTGAAGACCAACATCCGGGCAGAAATTGCCAACTTACCCACTGCTAAGCTGGTAAGTGTCGTGAGAAACGCTTGAAATCGGCGTACTGAGTGTACGGACAATGGTTCGCGTCGCTTACCAGATTTCATTTTCAAAACTATGTAAAACGAAACTTTAAATACGTAACTACATTATACAAATTAAAATGGAAACTTTCTTATTTATATAACGGGTTTTATTGCCGTGTTAAAAATGGAAGTTATGTTGCCCCATACTGCATAATATGTGGAGAGACGCATTTAGATTTGTCTCTAGGGGGCCGAGTTACCTTGCACCGGCCCTCTTTGTATAGAAATTATTACATTTCTCTACGTGAATTCCTTTATGCTGTAGGTAACTTATGAAAGCAGTTCTATAGTTTCATTTACGTGTCTTTACGACATACACTTTTTTGTATTTTAGACAAAAAATACGATTGAAGGGAAGTATTGTCTGCGACATGATGAATATTTGGTACCAATGTCAAATAAGATTGTATGCTGCCTTGAAGACTTTGATGTTGGTCTGACTGCAAGATAGTGTCGTCCTCAGAGACTCTGAGAGAATGGCTTCATTACTGCAGTATATTTGCACTCAAACAAGTAACAATGTGAGAGAACATCACTGAACCTACCTGATAAGCACCTTGTAGGACATTATGCCAACTGAAGAAGTCCTTTACAACTCCACGGTGGACCATTCTGTTTGAGCCACACATCATTACAGCCACTAATTGTAGGTGGAAATAATTTTACACTAAATTACATTACGTTCATATCTACAGCTCTGCTTCATGGTTATTAGCAAAGTGTATTAGTATCGCTCACTTGCCTGTGCCAGTTAGAATAATGTTCCTGCGACACCGTGCACCAGTGATGTGCCGGCAGAACACCAATACTAGTCTGAGTTAAGACATCCAATCACAGAGCATGAAGCCAGGCTGCAGAGTGTTCGTAAGGCACTGGAACACGTTCAATCAAAATGTGTTCATAAGAAATTAACGTCTCTACATATTATCAGTAAATATATAATTCAGTTGTGAAGTGTCGTCTTGTTTGAAGGGAAGCGGTAGTATATCACACCATGAGCATGACAAGCCTGCAGTAACAATACTTTGCTGTTACGTCGTGTAAGCTATTTTATAAAATATCAGTTTCCCCCTAATTATAGCATAGCGCATGTATCGGTGATCGTTAGACTGATAATAACTCTTGCTTTGCTTGTATTAAATTTTCAAGTTAGGCTAAGTACTGTCTATGTAAACAAAGTTTATTTAGACATTAGGTATCAAGTACCTGCTAATCAGAAAGGTATTCCTCTACTTTAGGCAGTGCATACTGAGAAGGTTATTTTTGTGGTAACCTGAAAAATGGTTCCTAGTTACACACCTTCACAGTACCTACAATTCAGTTTTGGACTCCCTTCCATATTTGTTGTATATTTTCTGCAGTAGGACTCATTGTTGGGGTTTTTCACGCGTTAACTCGGTAGAACTAACCACCAGGCTATGGTTTCTGACCACGCCTACATTAGGCACGTGACCAATATTTGAATGTTTTATCTCAACAAAGCGAAGTGCAGCTCGTATGTATCTGAGTAATATGAGCGTGTTAATAAACAAATACTTTCAACTGCCTAGCCACAAGGTAGTCTGCTGCACGAGAAAATATTCCGTGGCATGTTGTAGTTGATTAAACTGTATCTAGGATAAACTCAGTCTAGTAAATAAAGTATTTGCACAAAGATATGTGAACAGTCACCAAAGTTAGTCCTATCGTATTTCTAAAAAAATAATAATTATTAACAAATTTTGAGCCTAGCGACCTGCCAGAAAACAATTCAGTGTAAGTTATGTCTATTGTAAGATTGTTAATATGAATATTATTTTATTTACTATAGTAATGCATTATAAGGGTCACTTGAAGTTTTATTTAAAAAAGTATTTCTTGACAATAGATTGGAAGGAAATTTTTTAAGACTCATAAACAATATATACTGACTGCAACCTAGACTCCATAGTCATTGGTACACAAGCGATATAGTCAGTCCTCTCAGGACATCTATGGTTAACAGTGGTCCTGTTTGAAATGTAGCACTACTCTACAAGTGTTTTGAATCTAACTTCCTTTCGCGTGAATTCCTGAAAGTTGTTCAAATTTCTTTATGTAGCTAATCAAGGTGAAAGGCATTCCATGTTGTACTAGCTGGTGACTACATTACAACTCCTGTGTATTTCATGTCCCTGTAGAATATGCAAATACCTACGTACTAAAACAATAGCTCGTTTACAAACAAGAATGATTATATAGCAGGTGGTTACAGCTACACGAAGTAAGTACTGTTTTCAAGTAAGAATATCTGGCATGCTTCACTTACAGATGTTGAAATAACATTGTATGCATTTTGTTCAATCCTGTATAGTTTCATGTGCATCAGCAAGGAGGAAGACAAACAGGAGCGCATTGCCACCCTCCCCCATGGAATTTAGTTTTTATAGGCCTGAGATGTTTAAAGTTGATCAGTATTTGCCAATTATATGAAACAACCGTTAGCATCATATTTCTTTTTAATAAATTTAAAAGGTTGTGTATACATATTCTGAGTACATGAAGAACTAATATGTTTTTTTTTTTAATTTATATGCATGTGGACATATTGGTTTGTGCAGTTGTATTTAGTGAAACCTTTAAATTATATTATTATAGTGTAAAGGCAATTACGGGTCTTTTGTAAAAATCCTATTTTTTATTCATCCCTTTGGCCTCCCACTCCCCCTTGGACTAAACTATTGATGCCCATTTATAGTTGTACCTCAAGAAATGCGAGTGCACTAAGTGATCGATGTTTACCGGAAATAAAATCTAATCTCAGACATATATCACCTGAACAACGCTTTATCCAACATTCCTGCCAAAAAAAATGAGGTAAAGGTAAATAACTGTTTGTGTCCTACATATGAAGGGATGCTTCGTTGTTGCTTGTAGTAATAGTTGGAACCACTGCATATGTGTGAATATACTTATATGTAGAACAACACTACAACTAAAAGCCATCTGTTCGACTGTAATCGTTGCAAATGTTGATTACAGCAATATACTTGCGAAAGCACAAGTTTTGCTAAGCCAACTTTATAATTCTTGTATGCGAAAATATGTCATTGGTTTTTTTCTGTAGCGTTTTATATTATTATATTTCCCAAAATAGGTCTACGCTTAAATTTAAAAAAAATTGACAAGAAAAATACTTTCTTCATATCTATTTTGAGATACCCTTGAAAAGAATCACTTTCTTTTAGTAAGTTAATGAAGGTTTGCCGGTGTATTGTGCTTGGATATGATTAACTGTAAATAAATAAAGAAGCAAGTTTTATAAAATATCATATATAATTATTTCACAGCATATGTACAGCAACGTAAGAAACACATAAAACTATTTCAACACAGCAATAAAAAATTATTTGTCACACAGACTTGTTAACATCTTCATCATGCAGTCTCTGTTGAAAGTTATGCATTTTGTTTTAAAAAATATGGAATAGACAAACTATGTACAAGTCTGTCAAATCATGTTTCATACGTCAGTCCTATAAACCTTAATCTACACAGGTCACATACATTTGTAAGAAAATATTTCACGCTTTTTCTGGTAAATATGTCACAAAGTAAGAAGAGCACTTAGTATTCGGCAAGGCACGTTGTTCTGATTTAAATCTCACCACAAGACAACTAACCTAATACACATACATTATGAAAAATATTCCAAGCGACTTAATATAATTTCGTTGAACTACCAGTTCACAAAAGATTATTATGATTTAGACAAATGTGTTTGGATAGAAATTAACGAATTGCCACGGAACATACTGTATCGTACACTTCTCAATGAAGCTCTGCTTTCACCACTGTTAGCTTACATTCGTGTAGTACATATACTTGTGTATTTTATATAAAAATCAAATCTGCTATTAAAACTAATTTTGCTAACACAGGTGACATATTACAACTTTACAACATATTATTACATGAAACATAGCAAACAATATTTATATATAACCTTGTTTGTGGTAGGTTTAAATTACACTGTACTTGCTCATTCAAATATAGTAACGTACTAGTTTTACAGAAGCAGCTGTTACAGTGTTGTAAAATTTTCCCTGATTTATGTGTATTTTATGTCTTAACGAATTGTTTTAGAAGAAACATTTCGTAAAAGTGTAAAAATGAGATATCCATTTGCAACTACGCCACAATGAGAACACTCGTGGGAAGACAAGTGTTGAGGACGAAGTAGACTACATGAAAACTAAGCGCTAGAGATACTTCAATGTAAAATGAGCACATTCGAGACCTTGTTGGTTCAGCTCTCAGTCAAAGTGTATTTGTTATCAGAGCATATAATAAACACACAGCAAACATGATGTCGAGAAACTGCTGTATGACTAGCACACTACGCCAATCCTTGGGCTAAATTACAGACGAAAATGTTAGTGCCAAAATATCACAAATGTCTTACAATCTCTTTGAATGTTTCATGCAATGGGACACAATGACAAGCTGTATTATTGTGGACATACGTCATTGCAATATTGTGTCGTCCCAGAAATATTACAAAGAGATTAAGAAAGACAAATAACGAAATACGAAAAAAAGAGAAAACAAGCCGAGTTGGCTGTAGTCAAAGTATTCATAAACCAAAACAAATATTTTGTGTACTTTTGTGTCTTCATCGTTGTGTGTTGTCTGTGATGTCGTCGTTGTTATCCTGCCTTGTGTCCATGATTGTATTCCTTCCAGTATTGTCTATGCTGTCTTAATAGTGAAGTCCCGAGTTTTACACATTGGTTTGTTTTGTATTTCGTCTTTTATTTTTGGTTGTTTATTATTATTAATTTTTTGTCCTTTATTTGTTGTTGACTAATTCCTTATGGGATCTTTCATGTTCTGTTGTTTTGGTTTACGGATGTGTTGACTACAGCCAACTCGGCTTGTTTTCTCTTTTTTTCTTATTTCGTTGTTCGTCTTTGTTAGCCTCTTTGTAATATTTCTGGGACGACATAATATTGCAATGGCGTATGTCCACAATAATAGAGCTTGTATTCTCACAATCGCTGTTCTGAACACCGTATTATGGGCGTAGGTTCAAATCCCGAGCAATCCAAACATGATTATTGGTTTACTTGACGTAACATGTATAAAACAATACCTGGACATAGAGCGCCAGAGGACACTTCCTCTATGCAATGTTACCACATTGCGAACATAAAATGTCGTTGCACAACGTCGTGTCACTAACATTTCCCTCTCCAGTTTAGCCCAGGATTCGCATCATGTGCTTATTATACGCCATTCCTGGACAACCTGCATATATATATATATATATATATATATATATATATATATATATGTATGTATATATACATATGCATGTGTGTGTATTACACAACACAAGAGCTGACGCTTCAATAAGATATGTATTCAATATAATATTCTTAACAAGACCTGCTTCGATATTCGTCAAATCTTCGTGAACAACGCACAGAAGACAGGCCTCTTAAAAGAGCGCATATCTACATAAGCACAGTCCAAAGCAAGTACAAACACGATGTTTCACCTTATTTGTCCTATTAACTGTACATCAGATAAATGAGTTCTATTTAGAGCGTACAAGCTCTGGCTCGTGGCATGGAAAAGTGTAAAAAGGTTATTTTACTCGTACGATTGTGCGGTAGTTGTATAGGCTCTCTCTTGCGAGAGCGAGTGTATAGCGATGCTGCAAACAGCGCACAAGCATCTCGGCACGTCAAAATATCTCGCTGCGACAGAAGACAGTTGACAAGAGACAAGAGTTCAGTAACTGTGAATATAGGCTTCACCAGTTGTATTCGCCAACATTTTGTACGTTTCTAGCGTGTATATATGTGAATACAAATTATAACATCGCGTGCAAATGGCATACGTTAAATAAATATAATGAGGGACACATGATTTCCGAGAAGTTATTCCATAAACTGCAAAATATTTTATACATTTCAAAACTCGTGTGTGAGTGTCCATTTCAGTTACTAGACAACTTGAATCACACATATTTAGTGTAGCAGTAACCTAATTATAACCTGCCCAGCTCTTAACCAAGCTCAGTTCATAAAGAAGATATCAGTCTATGGAAATTTCGTAAAGTAAACCATTGCATACTTTTAACGTTGTTTACTATTGTTGAGAAATAAACCATACGGGAAAACAATGTTTAAGTCGCCAGCCTACCAGAGAAACAGAGTTGACAACCCTCTAATTGAAGTCAACAGCTTCGCTGGCATGTTAAAGTGAAAACATTTTTTACCAAATATTTGCATGATTATAGCGAATTAAATATTAACTTAAGGCAACAAAATATATTCCTACCAGAACAAAATACCAATAACAACTAGCCTTGTTTTCTTGAACCAACAAAAGATGTAGTTAATTTAGCACAGTACTTATGCCTGACAATAGAATGCTTGGTTGACATAAAAGTAACAATTTGTTTGAAAATACACGAATGTACGTACATTTTCGTGTGGCAGCCAAACCTTAGTTTCTACGCGCCGTAGTTTGTAATCACACCTCGAGAGTTATTTAGCAATATCTGTGACAATTAGCATTACATTTATGTTAGTAAATCAATGCTAAATGATGTTTTATACAGGTAACAAAAGTAAAGACGTAAAATGTGGTAATATGCAGCTGCGTAATCAATATTTCTGTTGCGATATGTCAACAGTCGATGCTCAATCTTGGCAACGAATGTTAATGAGTTATGCTCAAAACAAGAAGTCCCGGGTTCGGTTCTCAGGGCTATCGCTCGGCAAAAAAAAAACAAGCACAGCCAACAAACTGACCAAATATTACACTTTGGCAATAAAATAAAAACCACAAAAAAGTAATTTTGTTTCTGCAACAAAAATACTTACTTCGCCGTATAAAAATATTTATTTGTTGGCGCCAAACAAATGTTTTAACTCAATTGTACATTTCTCTCGGTGTGTTCGGTGTAGTTTTAGAACTTCAATTGTTTGTACAGGGACAGCAGCTGCATTAATTACACAGTCCTACTTCAGACCAGACAGTACAACATTATGTCTTTGTTTACTTGTAGACTTGTAACTAACACAGAGATCTCTAGAGTGTGCACGATGAACTATAGTCCCTACTGTTGCAGTTATTACATTGTGTAAGACTTAAGTGTTGTTTTTACTCAAATTAATTTGCGAATATTTGTTATTTTCTTCCGTATAGGGTCATTATCTAGATCTCGGTTAAAATTTAAATCGTCATTCGTTTCTGCGTAGAGCTAAGTGTTAACTTTTTTCTGGATTGATTTAATTTATTTAATGATTGATTACACATATTTATACTAGTATGCAAGTATCAGGCTAATAATATTCTAGCCGTTAGTTACCATAAACTGTGCGATTTACATTCTACAGAAATACATGTCTCTCAGAAATAAACATGGGAATAATTTTAACCAACTTAGCCACTACCCTACCAAGCTTTCATAGGGTGTAACATAGTCAAGAAAGTTTACATTGGGTGTAGCGTATTACACTGAGCTTTCATCAAGAGCAATAAATTCGACTGTATTACGTATAATGTAGCATGCACTTAGAGTGCCAGGACGGAAACAATGTACGCCTTGTACATAGGAGCGATTATTTGCTAGGCACGTATATTTGCATCGCCTTTATTGTACACTTGCTTTGGTGTTTTTAACACGTAAAAAACCCTGCATGTATGATCTAATGTTTCTTAGCTAAATTCCTTGACAACTGCAAGAAATGACAACTATGTATGATATGACGTCGGTGCCACAATGAACATAAATTTCATGACATTATTAAATCAACAATTACAGACAATACAAACTTGTTGAACAAGTGGAAATAACTACTGGATGTAGTTTTTCGAACTTATTATGCTTACACGTTTTCCTATTCTATTTAGTTTTCTTTGACAGCGGAGTTTGTCCAAAAATCTACACCCAGTAACGCACTTCCACTGCACAGCTCTTACAAAGAACATATTGAAGTAACTAGAAGAGCATATGAAAGCTGTATGTATTGCTGCAACATAACCTCTTCTCTGAAGTGGGGCTTCCATGGTTCAGCACATGATCAAAATATTCTCTAAACAAAACAGTTGCATGATAGCCATGTTACATTAACAGCGTACCGCTTAAAACGTATAATATATATGATCATGCTGTGATGCTCACTTTTATCATAGCACCATTTTCTTGAAGACTAGATTACACTCAAACAATATTAGACTCACGTCCCACACACAAAGTTCGAAAGTCATGTGATAATATGGCGCTGAAAATTATTTATTATGTGTCAAAATATAACAAGTATTAATTTTGTAGGTAATTTATATATATATATATATATATATATATATATATATATATATATATATATATATATATATATATACATATATATATATACGTATAAATACATAAAACTCAGGAACTATGCTAATTTTATCTTTTTTCAGGCACACGTATATTTATATATTTTCAAATCAAAATTGAACAAAAACTGTATTTTGGTCAAACAAATATCAAAATAATTTACAACCTAACTGAAGAACACCATGAAATATATTTAGTTTTTACCACAGTTGATTTCCTGCATTCAAAAACTGGGAAGCGGAGAATAACAACTAATTGAGATTTTAAAATATTTTAACGCAGAGGTGTATCGTAATTTTCCTTAACTAAGTGTATTGTGCTACAGTTGAAAATTGTTTAATTCATATATAACTTTGCTGTCCGAAAACAAGCAGCTATTTTGTAAGAATTAATTTCGAATATTTGACTTTTATTACACTGTAAAAAAAATTGAGGTAAATTTACTCTACATGTAATGGAAGCTAATTACCTCTACAAGTGAGGGAAAATTACCCAACACGTGTCAAGGAAAGTTACTCAACTGGTAATGTAATGTTTCACTACATATTGACGCCAGTCCTCTAGGACAATTTGACAGAACGCGCGAGCGAAACTTCTGAGTGGTTTGTGTGGCGAATACGCTAACTTGCAAAAATTTCCACACATATTCGGAAATCAAATTTCCCTCTCAAGGATGGGGAATATTACCATACATACGAAGAGTAATATTACTAACTTTTTTTACAGTGTAGAATTAGGTTTTCTAGTCGTGGGTCTGTAAAAACGGTCCTCAGATATACTTGTGTTTTGATACCACACCAACCTTATGACACGACTTTCGTTGTCTTGTAAATAATATGTAATACACAGTTAAAGAGACTTTGGAGTACGAATGTATTAAGTTGTACATTTACATCCACACAAACTCTTGAAACTAATATGACATTTCAACGCACCAGTTCCCAATACGAGGCACTCAGCTGTTAAGACACTTACAACTGGCAAATCAGCAGAACACAGCGGCAAAGTGGAAGTTACTGTAACTTGGAAGAAACTCGTACAGAATCTGGGCAGTACTATAATCTTAGTGGCAGGTAGTGAGACTCTAGTGTGGATGCATGGCCCGTACACACATCAGCAGGCGTGTTTCCCACTTATGTCAGCAGGTGGTGAGATGGTGACTGGCACGAGGCACAGCTAGCTGGTACTCACGTCCCACTTATGTCAGCAGGTGGTGAGATGGTGACTGGCACGAGGCACAGCTAGCTGGTACTCACGTCAATAAGCGAGCTCGGCGCCCCACGGCCGGTACGGCTTGGAGGAAGCACTAGGCCCTGGAGGATGGTCATACGCCGCTTGGTACTGTGGTGGAGCATAGGGCGCTAGGCCCGAGGCAGCTGTCGTTGTGGCAGGAGTGTGGTCATAGTGTGCTAGTCCCTCTCCTTGGTATAGTCCTGGGGGTTGCTGCTGGGCTCCAGGGGCATAGCCCCAGGGAGCGACAGGTGGCGCCTTCTTGGACAGCTCGCGTTGTGCCGCGAAGCACTGCAGGTGCGACATTAGACGTAGTCGCAGTGGATCCTGTATGTCGAGGCCCTCTGCAGTGACGAGGTAGCGTGACACTTCGGAGGCACACTCACGGAACCCCAGTACGTGGTAGTCCATAGCGAGCTTGTGACTGTCGCAGGCCAGCGAGTCCACGCCCACTGCAACATACGACATAGATCTGCTTCACTAGTACACACTAACTACTTGCATTGTCTGAGACACCGGTACACGCCTTGAAGACTGCCGCTACAGGGTTTATTTATGAGAGATATACCAATTGTGTAGTGAATGGCACGAAAATATAATCACTACACACGTGTGTAGCATTACTACGATAGCAGACTTGAAATGTAATTAACTTATGTCTTAATAACTGAATACAATTTAAACTTGTATTTGAAATTTGTATGATGCAACTGTGGCTTGTTATTTAATAGTATTATTTGTATCTACTAGCAGCCTATGTGAATACAATTTACATCAGTACTGACAACCATTAAATACCCATGTTAATGCTTACGTGACATAGTTTTAGAAATATATCACTATTTTAACCATTCAACTATAATAATTTGTGTTTTTATGAATTGTACAGTAGGAAAAAATAAATTATTAAAATAAAGAAAATTCACAACAGTTTATACATTACAAGACTATATTGATTTTTTTATATTTTTACTAAGGACGTGACAGTTATACTATGACTATGTGGTCGGGAACAATACAAGAATAAGGAAAAATACGGCGAATGACGCGTAGAGTGGTTGAACTTGAAAGTTATGAAATCAGGAAGGAAGGGAGGAGCAAGAGGTTTGTTGTAGTGTAGAAGATGTGACAGTCAAGGCTGAGGATGGAGTGAAGCTCACCTTTGGCGTGCAGCATCTTAATGTGGTCGACAGCGAGCTGCAAGATCTCTGCCTTCTCCAGCTTGGCAGAGCCTTGCTTCTCATAGGCGCTAGGTACAAGGCGCCGCAGTTCTGTCAGGCTGCTGTTGATGCGATCTCGACGTCTCTTCTCGATGATACCACGTCGCTTCTTGCGACTCAGCAGTTGGCAGCTGCTTGCATCCCCGGGCGACTCGCATCTGAAACATCCTGTATATGTCAACTCACCGGTCGCCTGCTACTTGGTGGGTAGACAACCACGCCACACACACCACCTGCACGTGGAGCCTACCCACCAGGCTTTGTGCTGTAACACCTCTAGTCCTGTGCTAGGATGCTTGCAGGGCCATGCTTACTCATGCACAGGTAGTCTTGTAATAATGGGTTCGAACTGTACCACGTGATTCTGTAGTAAAGTCTTATAGGTAAACATAGTATACCAAGCACATACACCTCGCCATGACTCATAATGTAATATACATCTCCTTGTACATAGCACCTGCCACTAAACACTGCGTACAGATTCAGCCACATATTTAACCAGCTCCTTCCATATTTCTGCTTGATCTGCACATTAATGACAGAAGATTGGTTTCGTTTCGGAATGAAGGATTCCTCCTTTTAAGTGCGATTCTAATTGTAATTTCGTGAAGTTTGAAACAGACTAAACTGGTTCTTCCATCGGCGTTTAAGAGCAAAAAAATTAATCCGCTGTACATCTTAAGTACCTTCCACTGTAGCATGTTGATTACTTCTTAATTATTATTGTTATCATAATTATTATTAAGTTATAAAATGCAAAGTGGACAGCTGAAAGTTTGATTGAGGAAGAGACTACAGCTGAAAGATTGCATGTGATTTCATTGCCTGGGGCATACCTTGACAGCTCTTACTGTTCCAGAGATTATAAGCGTCGCACAATCATATCACATCCAGGTATACGGAGCCCTAAAGAAAATGGTGTCACAAGTTTGCATATCGCGAACCAACAGCATAAAACATGTTGACAGAAGAGAATTTCCTGCTTTCTTCTGATTACAATATTATCTGATACATTCTTTCTACGATAAGTTTTTGGAACTATAAATAACTTATTTGTAATTATAAGCTTTAACAATATGTTACAGCATTGTAGATCACGGGCGTGACAAACATAGGGGACGGGGGACACACGCCCCCCCCCCTCCAATAATTCGTATTTTCATTTCGTCTCCTCCAATATGTACAGGTTGTTTCTTAACTTATATTACAAACTTTAGGGCGTGATCCTTTACCACAAATTATATACAGTTTCACAATGAAATTTTTGTCTACTGCAATTCGTAAGACAGAAATTCACACTTAAAATGTAATTTTAAATGGTATTTTTGCACAATATTGGAAACGACGAGGAGTTAAATTTCAATTCTGTGCACAATGTTTAGTGTTACTGAGATCTTCAACTCATCAGGAAGACGGTATTTAGAACACACACCCCCCCCCCCTTCATGAAAACAACACTCTCTCATTGAGTGGAACTTCTGCGGCAAATATTTCACTTTGGAAACATAAAAGGTCATCTTTTCGAAAATCGTTAGAATCAACCGTTTACAATAAATAAATCTTTTAAAAATCAGATGCTGCAGTAGCATTATTAGCACATTAATTTATGTGGCCAATAAATTCACACATTAAAACATACCATTAACGATGTGTGATAGACATGGCAGTGTATAGAGTTGCTTGAAAGCAAGTTTGTTGAGGTTTACTTGGTTGAAATATGGGACATGGTTCTAAAGAACTGTAGCACAGGATGTGTTTTTCAAAGTGCAAAATGCATTTACAAGCATGCTGTGTGCAATTACATTGCAGTTTTGCCTACATGCCAGGTATTGTATTGTTGGCACAGATACACTAGACTGCATTTTATAGCAAATGGTACATTGTAGTGACTTATAAAAATAAGACCTTTTATAGGATGTACTGCTCAAAAAAGCAACATGAAATGTTCACAAAACCCAATGCCACAAAAGTTCTAGTCAATAAGAGAGTGACCACTCCTGCTATTTTCATGAAGGGAGTTTTAAAGAATACGTTCTGGATTTGGTCGAAGATCTCTATAACACTTATCATTGCGCACAGAATTGAAAGTTAGCACAACATTTCCAAAAAATTTGCCAAAATACAATTTTAAAATTCATTTTTCAATGGTGAATGTCTCCCTTACAAATTGCGTTATAGACAAAAATTTCATAGTGCAACTAGCCTATACCTTATTTTTTGTAAGGAATCATCTCCGAAAGTTTTTAACATAAGCTAAATAACAGCCTGTATATTGAGTTACGTAGTAGTATGAAACATACTAAATCTGTGATCACTGATATATTTTTATTCGTCATTAACCTCGTTAACAAGCCTGTGCTGTAATGATTTGAAAACTATTGATAAAATCCATTTGCTGCACATATTGGCGTATATAGTCCATGCGGGGTAAAATTAGCACTTTTGAATTAAAACTTTCTGTAACATTTCACACACGAACGCTCGGTTATTTGCTTCCAGTAAACTTAGTGTAGAATTAGGTAATTGTGTGTTGTAGTCTCTTACTTACCGAGTGTACGGCGACGAAATTACAGGTTCCTCAAGTGCTCACCACTTTACCGAGAATTTACTCACCACTTTACCGAGAATTTACTATATAATTCGAAATAGATTACGCCAAACAAAAAAATATTTTTTTCTTTTTTGTGTGTGTTATTATCGTTATTACTAAAGATCTGTAGATGCATTTAAGTGTAAGCTATGTTTTGTGAAGTTTGTGTTGTGTTGAACTTAATCACAGAAGGTATTTATAAATAATACGAAAGTGTAAAATTGTACATTTTTCAGTATTAATATCTACAAGAAAATATTTCTACGGTTTTGCATGGTTTCCTCCATTACGTCATTCTTTAACTGCGGCCAGTTTTTGTACTATGCCAACGCCAAATGTAGTAAAGATTGACAAGCTTTAAATATATCCTTTATAAATGTTTGTCTGCTCAAATTCGGTGAATTTTTTACTCAGATTTTTGGCAGGTTTCGAAAATTTATTTTTTAAAAGATAAACTAGGGAGATCAGGCAAGATACTATGACAGTAAATACAAGTTTTTTTAATTAATGTTTTATGTTGTGTTGAACATTCTTACTGTAGGTTGAAATTTTAACATTCAGGTTTCTCCATGTATTTAAATTCACTATTTTGTGGTGTGTCAAGGGCTCCACCATCCAACATGTACTTATGTTAATTATTTTTATTCTGTAAATCTTTTCACTTAAATCTTTTTCTAAAAAGAAAATATCCCGGGCCCCCCGCTTTCCTTTTGGGATGGGTGTTCCTCAACTATTAAATAAATTTCACTCCCCCTTTCCCCCCTAAGAGCTTGCGACGCCCATGCTGTAGATACCCCTGTTATATTTTTAATTTTCATATAAAAATAACCCATACATTACTAACAGTCATAAGTAAAGAATGATTTGTAAATCCAGTCTCATAAGTGAGTACTACACACGTATGACACAGCCAGTTGGACGCCGCACTGGATATAATACAGTAGTACAGTATAACGTAGAGAGATATGTGAAGTGCTGCATGATGGCAAGTCTCGTAGATAGATGTAGAGATAATGAAGTGTTGCGTGTTCAATGATCTACGTGATAGACTCTACAATCCTATACACACTCGTGCCTCAGCTGTTTCTTCATTGGCTGCTCGCTCACTATCACATTTGAGCAGATGTCACGGGATAGGACCCATGGCTTCACGAAAGTTTGTTATCTGCTGATGTTCGTGTGGAGCGTGTCTGAAGAACTGCGAGTCGAAGCTAAAAGCAAATTTAACCTGCATATTTTAAAGTATTACTTATCCTTAAATGAAATCACAAAATGTTCAGTTTCCTACTAATCTAAAGTAAAATACGTAATCATGATATTCCAGAACTCGTGGTGTGTAAAAGTATGCCTGTACTGAAGTTTCCACCAGGTCACAGCAGCCTAGTATGTCTTCTCACATGGTGTGATTCATTAACGATCAGTATAACTAAAAAATATGTATAGTATTTTACATACGCTATAGTTCCTAATATCTCAACTCACTCTCGCTTCTCGCTGTATTTTCGCGCTCCAGTAAACACAGGGCTTAATCAACGTTACAGATGGTGGCAAACCTCGAGAATGTTTGGCTTCATCATCACTAGAGATGCCAGCGCAATCTCCAAGTGAGTGTAGCAACCGGTGCTTTGTATGCCTGGACGATGGTTAAGTGGCATGAGCATCCACCCAGTCAAATAAGCACTCGCAACGTGCGACACAGTGAGCCATCAGCGAAGAACCAACATTGTGGGCCAGTACTGAACACCAGGCAACACTACGAGTCAGTACTGAACATCAGGCAACAATGTGAGCCGGTACTGAACAAGAATCAACAAAGTGAACAAGTACTGAACAAGAAGTATCAATGTGAGCCAGTAGCGATAATGAAGCATCATTGTGGACCAGTACTGAACATGAAGTTATAATATGAGCTAGTTATAAGTAACCCAGTACAATGCCTGCTCACTGTGGCATTAAGCTGCAATGCGTTCAAGTTCTATGTTTTAAATGTCAAGGTTACATGACATCATTGAGAGTTTGATAAGAAATATATCAATAACAAATAACATATAGCTTATCAAGTTTTAATCGTACACGTAAAACTAAGCGGAATATTGTGAACGTACTGTGCCATGTCTTTAGTTTAGGAAACCAAGAGTCAGACGAGTAAAAATAATAAGAAGAAAACTAGCAGAGTTTGGCTGAAGTCTACATACACATAAACAAAAACTAGCTGTAAAATAGCATAAGTGATTTTGTAAAATTGCCAAACAAATTAAATGTTTATAAATATTCAAAACAAATAACCTAACTAAAAAATTAGATGTTAATTGTGAAAATATAACCATCCCCCCAATTGAATCGACGAGTGTAAAAAGGAAAATATTCCATACTTTAGCAAAATCAACTGTTACAGCCATTTTGTCCATTTGTCAAAGCTGCATCTCATGTGAGGAAAAAAGAAAAGTTTCCAGCGTTTCTTGCCGGTGAAACAGGCAAGTGAATATTCAAGTTTGTGGGAAAAGGTAAACATTCCTGTAATATTTGCCTTCTTCTAATCAGTCGTGTTACACCCACAACAGAGCTACTGACAAGTATTGCTTTTTTTTTGCCCGAGTGGTGCTGTTTGTGTTATTCACTCTATGGTGGCTTATTGACGTTATCAGTACATGTAATGGTTTAAATGTTATTTAAAATATTTTATTAAGATGTCATCAAGTTCAGAAAGGGGCAGTCCACAGCGTAAAAAGAATAAAGGATGTAATAAAAGTGAACATAAATAAGAAAAACCAAGCTAGCTAGAAAAACAGGTATTAAGTATGTTTATTTGAAAAGTAATGTGGTACCAGCCGGAAAATGGGTTCATATTATGGGTGTCGTGCGATGTGCGAACATAAGTTCAACCAGGGTGAGAAAGATAACATTGTTTTATGCTTGTATAGTGGAAGACCAAAGAACGAATGTGATGCTTATTTAATGGGACTTCATGACACGGGAAATGTGAGGTGTCGATTAAAAATTCCTGGTAATTCAATAAGGCAGAACTCTGCATCATTTACTTTCTTTCTGAAGAAAGTAACTACATGTTATATCAAGTGTGCCGCAAGACTTTCCGGAGAGTGTATGCTCTATCAGACAAAGCAATATTCCGGTTGTGTCAGCTCATCACAGCAGGATATAAGACCACACGACATGCGAGGGGAACACATTACCTGCCAGTAGGACCATTCTGATTGACGAACACGTTCAAATGTGTGAATTAAGAAGATTACACTATGCTTCAAGAGAGGTTATGTGTCCCGATGTTCGATGCTTCTTTGTCAGTAAAGAAAATGCATGGCCTGTTTCTGTATGCACATCCTAACCTAGTAAATGAGGTTAAGCATGAGTAATACCTACAGAATTGCCATGAACATAACTGTAAG
The DNA here is from genome assembly GCA_003012365.1 of Medauroidea extradentata. Classification (NCBI taxonomy): domain Eukaryota; kingdom Metazoa; phylum Arthropoda; class Insecta; order Phasmatodea; family Phasmatidae; genus Medauroidea; species Medauroidea extradentata. The sequence goes on from PNEQ01013487.1 coordinate 39,181, forward strand.
TTTGGCAGACCACAGGTTGATGTCCGTGGGATGTGTGAAGAGCTCAATATTAAAATCAAGTCTCCGACGCTCAATGAAACGGCAAATCGGGTAGCTGTGGCTGAAATGATAGTCCACAAGAGATGAGCCTGAAAGTTGTACAAGAAGCAACGTGACGTTATTGAAATGTGAATAGATAAGAGAACGTGGTACAGGTCTATACGCAGACTCATCCTCTACCTGGTTTGCCAGCACAAGAAATGTTTTATTTGCACAAGATATGGCATTATGTATTTTGTATGCGTGGCTTAGGTCCAAATACTGCAGTATTGTAAGTATTGTATACCTACCATGAAGGCTTTGCCAAGCGTTGGCCAGGTGAAGTGTGCAGTTGTCTTCTTGACTATATCAGTAATCACTTGCTTGCATCCATCAAAATGTTGTATGTTTTTAGTGACTCTTGAGCGGGGCAAAACCGAAATCACACTGTCACTAGGTTCTCACTCTCTCTCTCTTACAGTGACAGGTCGATTTCGAGTGATACATCAATATTATCCTATAAGAGGTCGCAGCTTCTTGCCATGTGACAGGAACTTTGCTAGAAAGGTTCGCAAGTATGACAGAGTCTGAAAAGTAGGTCACTCTAAACTGGAAACTGAATATTCACAGTTCTACAGGGATTTCCCACAGTTCCAAATTTTTGAAACTGCTCCATAGGGAATTATGGAGAAAACACAGATTGCATTGGCGAAATAAACTCACAGATGGAATCAAATATTTTCACTATTTGGAGAAGTAACGATTTTTTTACCGAGATGTAAAATGATAAACGTAATTTTACTTTAAATATATTTCTGTTTTTTTTTTTTTTTGTAAATAAGCTCAAGAAAACTTTGCGCCAAATATAAAAAAACAAAGAGCACCATCGGTATTCGAACCCACGTTTATCAATTCAGCTATCTAATACCTTAACCACTAACTCAATGCGAATACTTGGTACGTATGGCGGTATTTAAATACTTTTTATTATAGTTTACCAGTTCTGTGTGTTACCTTCGCACAGTGTTTTGTTAGTATTAAAATTTCTGGTAGTATTAAAAATGTCTATTTCAAAGCAGCATAACTTCTTAGTGACTCAGTGAGCAACGGGGCAAACCTGAACATTACTAAAACTGAACTATCAACAACAGCCGTACGAATGGAATACTTACGACTACGTTGGTCTACTGCAAATATTAATCTGCATCTTGGTGCATGTAGCTCATCAAAACACATAATTCACTTTAAAGAACGAGCAAGTAAAAGTTAGTAGCAGGACTTCTGTGGTAATTGTGGTACGATATTTAGTACATGTACACTTAGACAATGTGACATTGTTGATTCGACATTTTAGTTACAGATTCAAACTGTAGGTTTCAAATTATAGATATATTAGTATAATTTGTACTCAATGGTTAGGTAAATATATCTGCAAATTGAATCTGTTATCCTATTTTGTTGTTTTTTCACTGCTTTATCAGTGAACATTGACAAAACAACTTATTGAAACAGTGAAAATTTCGCTGATTCTAATGTAGAGTGATTTCGTGGTAGACACAAAGTGACTCAAGTTGAAGCCCTGGTTTTTAAATTTCTTTTCAAACAACTACAATAATTCGAACGTTTGTTTACACATACGTAGCGTTATATGAAAGTATGTTATCGTAGCATGCTGTAAACTTAACGACTAACCGATATAAAATGTGTCATAGCACTCGACAAGATAGTGTACAAATGTGCTCAGTTACTGTACACAGACCACAGCCATACACTGTAAAAAAAAACTTACTAAATAGTACTGGAAGTATTTAACCCACACACATTATGGCCATAGGACAGTTACCATTAATCATATAGTAAATTGAGAAATTGTGGAACATTTGTACTGTACAAGTTTATTAACATCTGCACCCATATGTGATTGTTTCCTAAAATTCATAGGATCGGTACCATTAAATGAATGGGAAACTATTTTACCTAGTCTTGTTTCTTAACACTCGTGTACATCAGTGTGGTAAAATTGCAAATGTTTTACAATGTACAAAGCGGGAGCAAACATTGTCACACAATATTCAACACGAGCCAGTGTGTGTGGAGGGGCGACATATGAAATATCCGTCCTACACACACTGGTCTGTGTTTACTTCTGTCAGTCAACAAGTATACTCACACTCCTTTATTGCAGCTGCTAAAGTTACACTCACAACAATACTCTGGGTTTATTGTACTACATCAATACCGACTTAAAATTACTTGTTAATAATTGTCAGAACATTATTCAGACAGTTACTACAAGAAGCAGGTTGCAAATTTCTTAAATAGTTAAATATGTTGTAAAAGATAATAAGAACCAATTTCATTTACGTTTATTAAGTTACTGTTCTATGCAAACAAAATATAAAATTAGGTACTCTAGCACATTTTACAGAAAATTTTGCACTTTTACAAAATAATTTTTGTTAACTTGGTAGGCCCATAAAAACATTACAAACATTGATTTTCATATTTACCAGAATGTTATTTGATACATACACGAAGTGTCTATAAAAGTATAAATATTATTGTATTTATGTGTTGCGTACTTAAACAGCAATTTTTTTTTAATAATGGATTTCATTTTAAAAAAATATCTGAAAATTGGTTCCGAAAAAAAATTTGGGTTCAGTAAACACATACTCTGTATGCGGTCAACAATAATTTTTCAATGTTGTACTAACTGGAAAATATTTGCTAAAATAACAAGAGAATAAAATAATATGTATCATGGTAACTGATAACATGCAGGAGCATCTTGATTGTTGACATACAGTTTTTACTGACTTATTGGCCTAAAGTTGGTGTCAAAAAATCAGTATCCAGTTCCAAACTAAGTACTGCTAAGTACTTAGCATCAAGTACTAATAAACAAATACTAAGTGAAGCCTCAGGACGTATCTGTCAATGATGACGTCCGCCACGTTTACCACATGTGAGAAACTAAGGAGGGCGCCCCGTGGTTGTAGCCCGGGATTGCTAGTTTTGGGAGGCGAGTGGTCTAACCACTATACTGCCGCAGCCCTCGCCCAAAATATATGAAATATATTTGTACGTGATGTGAACTGTACGATTACGTCATTGTACAAGAATATGTATAAGAAAAACCCACCAAGACTTCCAGTTTTGTGTCAAAATTTATCGAGGAGTTCACGCAAGTTTTTAATTATGTTAGTAATATTAGTACGAGATATGGTTTGTTTTGTAGGTACGTATCGTGACTATTTTTATACTAATTACACGTTTATCTAGAACTCATAATTTTTGTGTAATGGCGCATCAAAGTCCGAATTTGCATAAAACTGTTTTATACAAGAAAGTAAAACCAACTGATTTACAGAAAATAAATATTTCACAGTGAGTAACAGTGTCACGGGTTACGTCATGGTATGTACAAAAAACCTGCATTGGAAATTTTCGTATTTTTTAAAAAATTGCTGAAAATTGGCAATTTCTTATATTAATATTAGAATTTTTTAAAAAATACAGAATATAATTGATACTGTTTTCACATACCTTGATGTAGGCCGCGACACTGTTCTTTACTATGAATTAGTTTATTTATATAAGTCAGTTGGTTTTCCTTTTTTGTATAAAACAATTTCATGCAAATTTGGGCTTTGAACTACAACTACACAAAAACCATGATGGCTAGAAATTTTTCATTACTGTAAAAAATAGTATCAGTAGGCCTATATGTGCATAAATCAAACCATATCTCGTACAAATATAAAACTTATTAAAACCATTTCTTGTTATTTAATTATTTCACGTAAGCTCATAATTGGCGTCAGTTTGTTCGTAGAAATACATAGTTCTGATGAAATAATGTAGGCTACAGTAAGATTCTCGCCAATGTTAGCAGTTTATAATACAAATATTAGGAATCTAATAATATTACGGTTATATCGTGTCTTGACAATGCTATAAATTCTGTTCAGTTTGCTTAAAACTTGCATTGGTTGCCTGAGCATATCACTACTAATATAAGGTCTAACAATTATTGCAGATGCATTTTTTTACATTTATTTTAAAATTATGAAATTATACATTTATATTACATTCAGTAATGTTGTACTTTCTTGGGTTTCCAAAAAAGTTAATTTTTGGGTCTAAGAAATATTTATGTATTGACTACTGTCACATAAATTGTATTTTTTCTTAATTACACAAGACAAATAATAAAATTACTCAAAATGTGTGTTTCATAACATCGAAACAACGAAATTACAACGATTTGTTTTAAACCGTGACGTAACCAAAAAAATGTTTCAGATATTACGTGTAAAATTGTAATTCTAATGCAAGAGTTATAAAAACAACTTCACTACGAGACGTAAAATTTTTAAACTGAGTTTTAAAAAAAAGCAAAACGGAGATTAAGATCGAACTGCATTTTACAAACAATTTACACTGGTGTAAGATCATCCATACGCAGCAGTTTAACTTTAAATTTCAACATTTAGTAGTTTAACATATTTAATCTTTGTTTATCATAAAAGGTCAGAGTACTCTCGTGGAAGAGAAAATATCGTGTGATATTTCTGGATATGTACTGAATTATACTAAACTAATATTGGTTTTCATGAAAGATCCTAATAACTAAGCGCATTGCAATATTGTGGATCGTAGGGAAATAATTTATGGTATAACATAATGTGTTTAAGTATATGTATTAATATTATTTACTTCGAATAAATCGTCGCTGTTTAAAATGTTCGTAAAAAATTTTACTGCTTTATTCTATTTTTATCGCTCTCTTACACGACATAAAAAATTACTGTTAAGATAAATGAAGTCATAAACTACTAGTAATCATTATATACTGCTTTTGTGCTGCAAAAAAATTCATTAATAGCAATGTGTTATGTTCTGAAACTGGATACACAACTAATAAAACAACAAAATATTTGAGGTTTTAAAAGTATTTTATGTGCTATAATAGCGTCCATATTGAATTCTAAATGTGTTTTATAAGTAGAAGAAAGTTATTTAATTTCTCGACAAATTACTTCACGTGATTAGCGAAATACGAAAATAATCTGGCTTGGTTTGAATACTTTATTTAACTGTAATCTGAGATAAGTAATGTCAAGTTGAGCTTTTCTATGGTAAAATCAACCTGACGAGGTGTTTAAAAAGAACTTGTCTCCAGGAAGACTAGGGAAGTTAAGTAGTTAAATAAAGGCGACAGGTGTCGGTTGATAACAAATTGTCGTGTCAAAAGAAAGTCAGGGGGGATTTCTTGATAATTTAACTTTGCTGTCAAGCAAGGCTTATGAAAGGGACAGACAGAACATCATAAATAAAATTTGATTATCATAAATTACAAAGAAAAGCACTTGTGTGTATGTGACTAGGGCACATTCCAGTACGCACTGACGGATCTAGACTGTTGTTTGAGGAGAGGAAGACAAGTTACAACATAACTGAAGCCAGGGTGGTAACTTACAGCAGGGGCGCGGAGTTCCTTACTTTAACGTGCATATTGATGTCAGTTAAGCAGTTTTTCAACTAAAATGTTAAATGTTAAGCTGGAAGAATGTCAATACTCTAAAAGACACGGTATGCTGTGGTGTACAATTTTACAAATATAACTTTATAAACGTGCACTTTTTCTTTAAGACTCCATCAATTCTTGTTTTACCAGGTTTTTTTAAACGCAGGGTTCTATTTTCAAAACCACATTCTGAAGCAGTCGTGAAGAGCACACAGTAATTACAGCATAGTTTTTTTTTTCCTGTACCTGAAAGAACAGGCTAATGAAATTTTTCTCTGAGCGTAAGGTTTCTCCAGTATCATCAAACCATTATTGTGAAATTGTAATTTGCTGGAGGTGTTAATAACTTCTCTAGTGCGCAACATTAGTTTGTAGTTATTGTTTACATTTGTCATCCCAAGATCAAACTTTAAGGTACTGTTGAAACGTCTGTGACTTTAGGAGAGCTGAAGCCGTTCTAGTATCGCCATGTTTACTTTATTTGTACTTAGTACAGCTGTGTATAGAGACTGCAGAAGCCATGTTTACTTTATTTGTACTTAGTATAGATGTTTATAAAGACTGCAGAAGCCATGTTTACTTTATTTGTACTTAGTACAGCTGTGTATAGAGACTGCAGAAGCCATGTGTACTTTATTTGTACTTAGTACAGCTGTGTATAGAGACTGCAGAAGCCATGTTTACTTTATTTGTACTTAGTATAGATGTTTATAGAGACTGCAGAAGCCATGTGTACTTTATTTGTACTTAGTACAGCTGTGTATAGAGACTGCAGAAGCCATGTTTACTTTATTTGTACTTAGTATAGATGTTTATAGAGACTGCAGAAGCCATGTTTACTTTATTTGTACTTAGTACAGCTGTGTATAGAGACTGCAGAAGCCATGTTTACTTTATTTGTACTTAGTATAGATGTTTATAGAGACTGCAGAAGCCATGTTTACCGTCGCGCTATCAACTCCATCTGCCTGCATTGTGTTGGTGTGGAAAAAAATTTATTCTACGCATCTTCAAGCCAAATTAAATAGCCAAAATGTGAACGGCCCTGCAGTTACGTCAAAACGGCCAACAAATCTAATCAACTAACTGACGCCTGTCCACTGTGATACAACTATATGCACGGGAAATGTCCGGCTAACAAACCTAGGTTGTTCGCGATCAAGTGGGCACATTGGAAACAGCTATGTCTAGAATAATAATTAAAATAATATTATTTATTGGGATATGAAAGGTTTAGTTTAGACATAGCTACAATCTTAAATACTTTGATTGTTGCTTAGGTAGTTTTATGTATACGAAAACGTGGCAGTAAGCTATGGACCATCTGATATGAAATTAATAACTAGGACTTCAGAAGTGCTCAATTTACCCTGAACCAGCTATACGACTGCAGCGACAAACACCTAACCTCAGTAACCAGGATGTGAAATGTGAGTATGCGCAATTATAATCCAAGAAGAGCTTAGAATACTCTAGTTATTGTAAAAGAACGCATAATTAAGAAAAATTTCAGGAATTATTAATTTTTTAAAAATGTATCTTCTTAATCGCCTACACTGAGAAAAAGGGTTTGTTGGTGCAAACAAAATTGTTTTGAATCAACCAAATCGTATGTTTGTGTAGGGGCAATTAAATATTTGTTTGCTCGTACCAAATTATTTTGTTCCCTTGATTTGTTTGAGACAAATAGCTGCATTTTGTTAACTTTATCTAAGATTTTATTAGTGATAAAAATATTTCATTGGGCATATCAAATACACATGGAACATTTTAAGAACTAAAAAAAATTCTTTTTTATAAACTTAAAATAAACGGAAATTTTAAGACCTAAAAAATACGTATGAATGGGCAGAGATTTGATTCAGTAACCCTCGATTATCTTCGTTGTATTCACGACATAGCCAGCTGAGCTACGAGTGCTTGTCTGTAAAAGAAATTGAAGCTAAAGTAGTACAAACAGTATATCATATTAACTATTCGTATACAAATAACAAACATATTTGTCTTCCGTCTGCGAAAAGTTAAACGACTTCAAATCATATCATTAAAATGATCGCCGTCCAGCGCAGCGTTAATAAACGAGACGCACCGTTGCGGTTTTTTTTTTTTTTTTTTTCAATTTTATAGCATTTTCTGTTGTGATCAATCGAAATAGTCACTTTTAAATTGCTATGGCTAAAATTAAGATACTAGAATTATGCTGATTTACACTTTAGACGCCCTACTTGTCGCACAAGCTTACATTTTAAAAGTGTATGTATTCAGTGTTCGCCATCTTAACGCTCACGCACGCCAGACTGCCATCTTCCGCAAGTCAACCAAATGAATATAGTTTTGCCAACAAAATCATTTAGTCCATCGGGAAAAAATGTTTGTTCAAAGCACATCACCTATAACTAACAATGTTATTTTGTTGACAAGTTGTAACGAGTTGTTTTTTTATACACAAAATATTTATTTGACGTCCTATAATAACCAAATATATGTTTGGCACAAACAAAGTTCATTTAAATAAATAATTTGGTTGAGGGAAATAATTAAATTTGTTGGAGGACTCGATGCTTGGTCTTGCCAACAAAATATTGTTTAGCTGAAGCAAACATCGCCCAAACAAATATATTTAGTATAATGAAACAATTCTTTCTCTCAGTGTATATTGTATTGTAGC